>JABUQX010031178.1:92500-129781 GCA_015478945.1 Trachelipus rathkii | reverse complement strand
AACGAGAGTCAAGAAATCCCTCGAACCTCACTAGAAGCCTTTGACATGAAGACCTGTACACCACCTTACTACTAAATATACTATATATATATATCACTGTTCAATAGGTACCGAAAGGAGTTATCGAGAGACAGGGAAGAAAAGGAGAGAGTTTCGCTGACAGTATACGCATATATATCACCCGTGATAAACCTTAGGATTCAGGTAGTAAGTAGCATTTCTCGGCCGCGCTCGACAAGAGGAGCGATCATATATGGCCTAGCTCACAGTGGATAAGTAAGATAACTCCATTCACACTCGTCCAATAGTCCGACTTATAGAGTAAAATCTTCAGGCCTGAGTTGTTCCAAATATTGAAGAAAATATCTCCTATTTATCGACCCTGAGTATCCACGAGCGGGAATAGAAACTGAGAAGGTTTCGTACTTTATGCCGAGAATTTATCAGTGAAAGAGCCGGATTGGTAGGAGGGCTAATTTCTAGGACCTTAGAGTCGAGATACGAACATAGGCGTATTATCTATATGAGAGCCGAGCCCAACTATGTATGAATAAGATAGAGATATTCCCTACTCGAGTACTATATATATCTCATTGGTTCAGGATTCGAAATTGAAATTTCGTCTGAGAGTCCATAATCCTTTTGATGATTACTTACACCTTTGGAGAAAACACGCATTACTATAGCTCTAATGGGAACTTTGCGAGAAATAATAACATTTGAAAACGGTACACTTCGAGAGTAAAATAATATCTCTTAGTAGATCGTACTAGCTAGAGTTTGACCTATATATATATATATATACAGAGGAAAAGGCTCCTCTATTCGAACCTATACAGAGTTACCCCGAGGTCGAGGGAAGGTAGAGAAAGTAGAGTATTAATTATCGTATCTCATATATAATTGAGCGGATATATAGCACGAGATAAATTCCCTGAAAAAACCATGGATCTTCCGGAGGAAGGCTATATATATCTTACGGCCTCATAGTCGATCGACAAATGAGAGGCGCATCTAAATAGAGCCGTCACTCACATAGGCATAATAGAATAGTTGCCCCACACGTTCGTGAGTTATTTAGATTCTAGAGTAAATATGAGAGAAAAATTTCGCTAAAGTATTCACATAGCGGACTAGTTGATGTATCCTAGAGATATTGATCAAAATGCACTTATACAGGTTATCGAGCATATATGAGATACTGAGAGAAATAATAACGAATTACGAATCTCCAGACTTTATGAGAGATAAATATCTTACTCACCTACGAATGTTGCCATATATATCATATATATATATACACATTAGAGCTAAGACCCTCTTTATATACGACTATACTGAGAATGTCCTCTGTAAGCAGAGGGAAGCGGATCAGAGAGGTATATTATTATCAGCTTGTACAGTCTGTATGAATTATCCGAGATGATAACTCACTTATGGTAATACGGTATAGAAGTAGCAATATTATATCTTCGATGACCCACAATTGAGCATATAGCTACCTAGACAAAGGGTACGTAAATCATTATTGAGCCCCGCCCACAGGTTAAGTAAGATATCATATATACCTCTTGGCCCAGAAATCCGGACTATATATGGAAAAATATTCTCTATAGCATACAGGTTGTTTGCTATTATAGAGAAAGTATCTACTCTATTTACCACAGACTATATATATACTGAGTCGTATATACCTCAGGTCGAGTAAGTAAGAAGAGAGTTATTATCGCTGGCGCTGAAGATTTTTCCGTAGAAAAAAGCTGGATTATCGGGGGTTGTGAAAGAAAAAAGCCGGTTTTATTTTTCTTTAATCTTTTTCTTTTTTTTTTTTTATAAAACAACGTTTTTTTTAAAACAAAAGTTCTTGCTTTGTTCGTTTACATTAGGTGAGAAAAATCTAAACCGGCCGCCAGGGTAAGAATATC
Organism: Trachelipus rathkii; assembly: GCA_015478945.1. Lineage (NCBI taxonomy): Eukaryota > Metazoa > Arthropoda > Malacostraca > Isopoda > Trachelipodidae > Trachelipus > Trachelipus rathkii. The sequence continues at coordinate 127,856 of JABUQX010031178.1, read as the reverse complement.
CCCCTCAGTCCAAATCCGACTTTGGAAAATCTCCTCTTTTTATTATTTAAAGATGTTTTTAAATGCACCACAGTGGACGTCTCTTGTTGCCATACCCCTTTCCTCATGAGCAAACAAATATAAATATCCTGTACTTTATTACTAGAGAGCGATTTATAATACTGAGTTCACCCAGGTCAGGACGGGAAATGAGTAAATAGGAAGATTATATTTATCGCTTGACGATATATAAATACGGATTTTATCTACCCTATAGTATGAAGAGTATATATAATATATATATATAATACTGAAATATATATATGGAGGAAATATACATTATATACTATATATAATATATATTATCTAGATATATAAATATATAATGTCATATCATATACGATGCAAACAACAAGGAATGTATAACAGGTCGGTGCTCTGTGGGGTGTGCGAACCAAGGAGAAAGCATGAGTCAATTAGAGCCGGCCGCTACAAGAAGCAAGAAGTTGCCCTCCTCTGTGAGGGACAGTGTAGTTATGTTATTGGCAATTTGCCGGATAATTGAGAGAATACAATTTTCCGACCTTATAACTTCTCTATAAACACAAGAGTATCCATAAGATACACTAGAGTTCGTGTAGCGTGCGTGTATTGAGAAAAAATCTGAAGTGAAAAGTTGATTTGATTTTTGTGTTGGTGAGATTCCCTGAGAGCAACGCATAGCTCAGGTTGACTTAGCGGAATCTCGGTCCGAAATCCGACTTTGGAAAATTCCCGGCGATGAGCAAGAAGAAATCTCCCTCTTTCGACCCCTGAGTCCCTGAGCCCGGCGGAAGAAAGAGGTTTCGCTGCGCGAGATTTTCGGTGAAAACCTGGATTCAGGAAGGCATTTCCTTCGGCCGCGCGCGACAAGGGCGATCATATGGCGCCCAGGGTAAGAGCTATCCCCCCTCAGTCCAAAAATCCGAAACTTTGAGAATTCAAATAAGTTCGGACCTGAAAAATCTCCTCTTCCGACCCTGAGTCCCGACGGGAAGAAGGAGGTTCGCTGCTGCGGAATTTCCCCGATAGAGCTCGGAGGTGAGGCATTTCTCCGGCCGCCGCCGGAGCAAGGCGATCGATAAGACCGCCCACGGCAAGAGGTTGCCCCCACGGTCCGGGTTTGGGTTTCGAAATTGAAAAATTTTCGCTAAGTCCAGCGTGCTTTTGATTCCTGAGAATTGCATAGCTCAGGGTGACTTAGCGGAAAATACGATTTCGAATCCGACTGTTGGAAAATCTCCCGCGATTTTGCAAGAGAAATCTCCTCTTTCGACCCTGAGTCCGGCGGGAAGGAAAGGAGGTTTTCGCTGCGCGGCCGAGATTTTCCGCTGCCCACATCGCAACCTGGATTCGGAGAAAGGCATTCTCGGTCCGCGCCATTTTCGACAAAGGGCGACATTAGGCATGATTGGCCGCCCAAGGGTAAGCAGAAACCAAAACTCCTCGAAGTTCATGAGAAATCGCGACTCAGAGAAATCATCTGGTCGGCCCTTTGCCAAACAAATCTCCTGCATTGCCGATCTGCTGATAAGTCCGGCGGGAAGAAAGGCAGGTATCCCCTGCCGAGATTTCCCGTGAAGAGCCCAGAGTGTTAAAGTCCGACCGCGGCGTGCTCTGACAAGCCGATCATAGAGCCTGGCACGGCAAGAGGGTTGCACCACCCGATAACGCGCCCGGGTTTTGGGATTACGAAATTTGAAAAAATTTTCGCCTAAACACGTGCGTGATTGGGCGGTCGCCTGCAGATGAGCAGAGAGCCTCATGGAACCCTAGGCAACAAATACTTATTAGAATCTTGACCTTAAAATCTCATGAGAAACATTGGCAATGCTTCTCAAAAGATAATACATTTACCTCTTCTCCGAATCCCTGTCTCCGGCTGGAAAGGAAAGAAGTTTCGCTAGCGCGTGCATTTCGTGAAAACCTGCGATTCGGGAGGCATTTCGTCGGCGGCCCTCGTACATAGGCGATCAGTGTATGGACCGACGCCTCAGGGTAAGAAGTAGCTTCCGCCACCTCCTGCGAGTCCCAATCCGACTTTGAAAATCTCCTGCGGCGTTGTGCCTGAATGAGAATTCCTCACTTTAGCCGGACCCTGAGTCCCACGGCGGAAGGAAAGAGGTTTCGCTGCGCGAGATTTCCCGTGAAGAGACGGACGGATTAGGGAGGGCATCGCTCGGATGCGCCTCGACCAGGGCGATCATAGACCGCCCACGGGCAAGTTTGCCAAGAAGAAGAAGAAGAGTATCGAAATTGAAAAAATTCGCTAAATCAGCGGCTGTTGATTCCTGAGAAACCAGCGCAATAGCTCAGGTGACTGTAAAGCGGAAAATACGATTCGAATCGACTTTGGAAAATCTCGCCGCAATGCTGCATGTAGAAAATCGTCTCTTTCGACCACTGAGTCCCCCAAAGGAAAGAAGGTTTTCCGCGAGCGAGATTTAACGTGCCAAACCTGGATTCGGAGGCATTTCTCGGCCGGCTCGACAAGGGCGTATCTAATCATGCCGCCTCCACGGTAAGAGATATGCCTCTCGGTCCAAAATCCGACTTGGAAAAATCTCGCGCGTTGTTGCCCGAGAAGCTCCTCTTTCGAACCTGAGTCCCGGCGGGAAGGAAAAGTGAGGTTTCGCTGCGCGAGATTTCCCATGAAGAGCCGGATTGGGGAGAGGGTATTCTCGCCGGCGCTCGACAAGGGGCGATCATATTGCCGCCCACGGTAAGAAATATCCCCAACCTCAGTCCAAAACTCAGCGACCTGGAAAATCGAGCGCGCGTGTTGCAATCCCCACTTGGAACTCCCTAAGTCCCCGGCGGGCCTGGGAAGGGAGGAGTTTTCCGCCGCGCGAGATTTCCCGTGAAGAGAGGTTATGATTTGGGAAGGTATTTCTCGCGCCTTCGAACAAAGGGCGATCATATGGCGCCCACGTAAGAGATATCCCATCCTCAGTCCAAATCCGATTCTGGAAAAAAAACTCGTCGCGTTGTGCCTGGAAATCCTCTGAGTCATACATCTGAATCCTCGAGTTCTTGAAAGGCACGTTTCGCTGGCCGCGAGATTTTCCGTGCAAACCTGGATTGGAAGGGTAATTTCTCGGCGCGCGCTCGACAAAGCATCAATCATGGCCGCCCACGGTAAGGAATATCCCCCCTCAGTCCAAATCCGACTTGTGAATAAATCTCGCGCGTTGTTGCCGCGAGAAAGCTCCTCTTTGGACTCCAAGTCCCGGCGGGGGCCTGGGAAGGAGAGGAGTTTCGAGCTGCTGCGAAGTTTCCCGTGAAGAAGAGCTGGATTGGAAGGTTAATTTCTCGGCCGCAGCTCCGGGACAGAAGGGCCGATCATATGGCCGCCCACGGTAAAGCAATATCCCCCCTCAGTCCCAAAGATCCGACTTTGGAAAATCTTCGCGCGTTGTTGCCTGAGAAATCTCCTCTTCCGGCCCTGAGTCCCAGGCGGACAGGGAAAGGAAGTTTCGCTGCGCGAGAGTTCCAGTGTGAAAAAAGCTGGATTGGGAAGGGTATTTCCTCGGCCGCGCTCGACAAAGGCGAGCATGGGCCGCCCCAGGCAGTCAGAAATTTCCTCGAAGTTGAGTGCTGGAGTCTTCTGAAAATATTTTAATCGGTTCGAATCCCGAAAAGTGGCTGGCGATTGAGGAAAGTGAACTCACACCGAGACTCACTCCACTGTGAGCTTCGTCTGGTTGATATACCCAGAGTCTGGTTTTGGTCGAAATTTGGTCTGGGGACTTTGAAAATTTTTTGTTTGGATTTTTCGATGAGAGCGCGAGCGCAAAAGAGATATGGATCGAGAAGCATTTTAGTATGTAGGAATGTTAGTGGAAAAAACTGTCTCGCATAGGAACCGGTAAACCTACAACGGGAGCGGGGGCGGGTCGTGTAAACGCGCGCTCACCGAAGTGCCGTGGTATTGGCGACATTCTGCGAAAGACTTACGAACGTAGCTCTGAGAATAGAAGACCAGTGGGGAAACTAGAAATAGATGGGGTGATCGAGTGAGATCTGCAATAGGTGCAAGAGTACTCACATTGGAAAGTTGGAAGAGCTTGACCTCCATTAGAACAGGAAAGCATGATTCTTAGTTTAACTTCAAGTTTAATTTCATCGCATTCGGAAGAGTCATGAAGCACCTTATTCTGGACCTTACAAGGTTCTTAACAACAATGTCTGCGCACCAGCTCCACGACTCGTCCTGGTCCTTAAACGTGTGCTCTCCCGAAGTCTGGTGTGGTATTTTGGTAGGGGGACTTAGAATTTTTTTCGATTTTCGTGTGACCGCTGCAAAAAAAAAAGTTGGGTTTTCGAAAAAAAATCTCCAGGAGAGACTACCAGTAGGCTCGTCTCGGTTTGAAACGTACTCTCCCGAAGTTTGAAAGGATGCCAAAAATTTCAAGTTAAGCCACTGCACCACCCAAAATTTTTTTGACTAAATTTTTGTGACGGGTGGTGGTACGGCAGGAAGAATTATGTATAGGAAGGGGTAGGCTCTGGGCCGGAAAAAATTTTTTTTCTATAAAATTATTTATTTAAGGCGCTTTTCAAGCCTTTAGATATATGTTATTTTCTATCAAATTCGACAAAAAAAACGTACGAGTGTTTGCCACAATTTTATTATGACAAACTTTTGTGCCCCCAATCTTGATAAGTGGGGGTGCCGAGTTGAGAAATAGAGCACGATACCTAGGTTCGGCCGAACCAGGGAAGGCGTGTCGATGACTTCTACCCTTCCACCTCTCCGGTAGCTAGGGAGAGTAGGAAGAGGCATCTGAGGCTGCCTGGCGTAGTAATCACTGCCGACAGCCACCACTCTCGGAGAGGTCCGAGTATCCCCATATGTCCAATTAGTCACTGCGTCTCTCTTATTCATGAGTGGTATACAGGGCCTAGACCGCGGGGACTAAGGCTGGATACGGTAGGATCTCCCCACCAGCTGAGAGCTAGCTACCAAGCTCTCAGTCAGGCAGGCAGACGACACCCATCATCGCCCCTGCTCCCAACTCTCCGAGACATAGAGGCATTCTGGAGAGTGGAACAGGGAAGATTGATGGGGTGAGGCAATTTCTCCCGGATCGGTCACCACTCCGGAGTTCCGAGCATGCCCGTGTTATGGTCAATGTCACGTTCCTCTGCGGTCAGAGTGGTACCGCCAGGGCCTACGAGCGTAGGGGCTGAGGCGGGATGGGAGGACGCCTCCACCGCGTCTGCCTGTGTCAGGAGGGCAAAGCCCGATGAGAACGCCCGGCTGGGGCGGGACGAGTAGTGTTATGTGAGCTTTTGGGAACATGCTTACCCAGGGACTAACCAGGCAGTTCACAGGCATTATTATGTTCCGTGGCCCACTCACGGTGATATTGCTCTCTCGACGAGTGGGAAGCCGGAGGTAAGGGGAGAGACGGCAGGAACGAGGCGGTCTCCGTGACCAAAGGTGAAAAACTCAAAATCGAGGTGTGAAGTCCCGGAGAGGGTGCCAGCCTGGGGATCGAACTTTTTCCGTGATTTTGGTCGAATAAGGGGAAATTTCCGCCTTTTCACGGAAAAGAAAGCTTTTGCTCGACCTGCCAAGTTCTTGGACGATCTTTTAGGCGGGTGAGGGGTTATCTCGGAGTGGCAGCTCCTGGGGCGCCTTGTAGCGGCTACGAGAGATGCACAGTCGCGAGACAAACCTTTACCGCCGAACTTGAAAGATTGGCCATCCTCGTCGAGAAGTAGAGGAGCTTCCTCCCTGGAGGAAGGGTGCCAATGAACGCTTCTCATCAGGCAGACACCAATAATCGGAACCCGCGTTCCTCACTCTCCCCCGAAGTAGTAAGACGAGGAGGGTGGAAACAGGGAAGACGAATGTTGAGCGCAACCTGGGAGATGATGTTTCTCCCGGGTGTCACCAGTCGGAAGGGTCCGAGCATCCCGTGTTAATGTCAGTCACGTCTCTCTCTGCGGTTAGGGAGTGGGACGCAGGGCCTAGAGCGTGGGGACGTGAGGCGGGATGGAAGGACCTCCACCACGTCTGACTGTGTCCAGGAAGGCAAAGCCGATGAGAACCCGGCTGGGGCGGGACGGCAATAGTGTCTTGTGACTGTTGGTGACATCCTTCCAGGGACTAACAAGCAGTTCACAGGCATTATTATGTCCCGCGGCCCTCTCACGGTGATATTGCTCTTCGATCGATGGGAACCGGAGGTACGGAGAGACTGCAGGAACGAGGCGGTCCCGTGACCAAAGGTGAAAAACTCAAATCGAGGTGTCAAGTCCGGAGAGTGTCGCCGGTGATCGAACTGTTCCGTGATTTTGGTCGAAAAAGGCGGAAGTTTCCGCCTTTTCACGGAAAAGTAGAGTCTTTTGCTGACTGCCAAGGTCTTGACATCTTTTAGGCGGGTGAGGGGTTATCTCGGAGTGGCACGCTCCTGGCCGCCTGTAGCGCTAGAGGAGAGCACAGTCCGAGTTACAAACCTTTACCCCGCATCTTGACGCAATTGGCCATCCTCTCATCGAGAAGTAGAGCGACTTCCTCCTGAGAAGGTGCCAATACGCTCTCTCAGGCATGACAAACCAATCATCGGAACCCGTCGTTCCTCAACCTCCCCGATAGTAGTAGCACGAGGAGAGGTGGAACAAGGGAAGACGATGTTGAGGCCACCGGGAATGAGTTTCCTCCGGGTGTCACCCTTCGGAGTTCCGAGCATTCCGGTTAATTGTCCAATGTCAAGTCTCCCTCTCTGCGCAGGAGCGGTACCAGGGCCTAGAGCGTGGGACTGAGCGGGATGGGAGGACGCTCCACCGCGTCTGCCATTGTCAGGCAGGGCAAAAGCTCGAATGAGTGAACGTCCCGGTCTGGGGCCGGGACGAGTAGTTGTCTTGTGAGCTTGTCTGGTGACATCTCTTCCAGGGACTAGACCAGGCAGTTCACAGCATTATTATGTCCCGGGCCCTGCTCTACGGTGATATTGCCTCTGACGAGTGGGAAGCCGGAGGTTCGGAGAAGACTGTAGGAACGAGGCGGTCTTCCGGTACCAAAGGTGAAAAACTCAAAATCGAGGTGTCAATCCCGGAGAGGGTGCAGGCGGGTGATCGAACTTTTCCGTGATTTTGGTCCCGAAATAAAAAAAAAAAGGCGGAAATTTCCGCCTTTTCACGGAAAGTAGAGCTTTTTGTCTCGACCTGCCAAGGTCTATGGACGATCTTTTAGGCCGGGTGAGGGGGTTATTCCGATGGTCAGCCCTGGCCGCCTGTAGCGGCTACGAGAGAGCAACAGTCCGAGACAAACCTTTACCCCGACTGAAAGATTGGCCATCCTCTCGAAAGTAGAGGAGTCCTCCCTTATATCTATATGACGCCTTCTCTCAGGCAACACTCAATCATCGAACCCGTCCGTTCCTCAGCCTCTCCCCCGAGTAGCACGAGAGGGGTGAAACAGGGAAGACGATGTTGAGGCAACCGGAGATGAGTTTCTCCCGGTGTCACCACTCGAGGTTCCTGAGCAATCCCGTGTTAAATGTCAATGTCACCGTCTCTCTCTGCTTCAGTGAGTGGTACCAGGGGCCTAGAGCGGGGGACTGAGGCGGATGGGAGGACCTCCACCGGCGTCTGCCCCTGTGTCAGCATGGGCAAAGCCGTCCGATGAGACCTGCCAGGCAGGGGCGGGGACACGAGTGTCTTTCTCTAACAGTTGTCGCAGCTCTCCTACGTAAAGAAGGAGAGCGAGAAGGCATTAATATGTCCTCCCTTTGCCCTCTCACTGGGATAAAGCTCTCTCGACAGAATCCCCTAAAGCCGGAGGGTACGGAGCAGACTGTGCCAGAACGAGGTGGCGGTCTTCCGGAACCACCAAAAGTGAAAAACTCAAAATCGAAGTCGAGTCCCGGAGAGGGTGCAGCCGTGCGGTCGAGCTTTCCCTGCCTCGAGGTCGAAAAAAGGCGGATTTTCCGCCCTTTTACGGAAAAGTAGAGCCTTTTCCTGCTCGACCCGTTGAGCTCTTGGCCGATCTTTCTGGCGGGGTGGAGTTTATCTCCTCGGAAGGCGGCGCCTGGGCCGTCTAGTAACATCTACGAGGCGGCCGAGTCCGAGACAAAACTTTACCCCGACTTGAAGATTGGCCATACCGCGCGAGAAGAAGAAGAGGTCTTCCCTGGTAAGGAAGTGCCAATGACGCTTCGTACTCGCAGGCAGACGCCCCATCATCGCTCCTGCGTCCCACTCTCCGCGAGAGATAGATGCATGCTGAGAGGTGGAACGGGGACGATGATGAGTGAGGCAGTCCGGGGAGATGAGATTTCTCCGGGCTGTCACACTCGGAGTTCCGAGCACCTGTGTAATGTCAATGTCCACGTCTCTCTCTGCGTAAAGGAACATGGTACCAGGGCCTAGAGCGGGGACTGAGGCGATGGGTAGGACCTCCACCGGGCGTCTGCCTGGTCCACAGGCAAAGCTAGAGACCAGCCTGCTGCTGGGGCGGCCACGAGATGTTCTTCTCACAGTGTCGCAGCTCTACCCAACGTAAAGTAGGAGAGGAGAAGGCAATTATGTCCTCCCTTGCCCTCTCACTGGGATAAGCTCTCTCGACTAGAGTATTAAGCCGAAGGTACGGAGAGACTGCCAGAAAGAGGTGGGTGGTCTTCCGGACCAAAAGTGAAAAACTCAAATCGAGGGTCGAGTCCCGGAGAGGGTGCAGCCGTGGCGGTCGAGCTCTCCCTGCTTCGAGGTCGAAAAAAGGGGGATTTTCCGCCTTTTTACGGAAAGGTAGAGCCTTTTTTCGACCCGTTGAACTCTTGGACCGATCTTTCTGGCGGGTGGAGGTTATATCGGGAAGGCGGCGCCGGCCGTCCAGAAACATCTACGAGGCGAGCCGAGTCCGAGACAAACCTTTACCCCGACTGAAGAATGGCCATCCTCGCGAGAAGAAGAAGAAGGTCTCCCTGGTAAGCGAAGGTGCCAATGACGCTTCGTACCCGCAGGCAGAAGCCCCATCATTCGCTCCTGCTTCCACTCTTCGCGAGATAAGATGCAATGCGAGAGGTGGAACGGGGAAATGATGGTGTGGCAATCCGGGATGAGTTTTCTCCCGGTGTCACCCTCGGAGGTTCCCGAGCGCCATCCCGTGTTCAATGTCAATGTCACGTTCTCTCTCTGCGTTCAGGGAGTGGTACGCCGGGAACTAGAGCGTGGGACTGAGGCTGGATGGGGAGGATCTGCACCGCGTCTGCCTGTGTCAGCAGGTCAAAGCTCGATGAGACCGCCTGGCTGCTGGGGAGGCGTGACACGAGTGGTCTTCTGTCACAGTTGCGCAGCTCTCCTACTAAAAGTAGGAGAGCGAAAGGCATATATATGCCTCCCTTTGCCCCTCTCACTGGGATAAGAGCTCTCTCGACTAGAGTATTAAGCGCGGAAGTACGGAGGACGCCAAACGAGGTGGCGTTCTCCGGACCAAAAAGTGAAAAAACTCAAAGCGAGGGTCGAAGTCCCGGAGATGGTGCAAGCCGTGCGCTCGAGCTTTCCTCTGCTCGTAGGGTCGAAAAAAGGCGGATTTTCCGCCTTTTTTACGGAAAAGTAGAGCCTTTTCCTCGACCCCGTTGAGCTCTGAAACCGATCTTCCTGGCGGGTGGAGGTTATCCGGGAAGGCGGCGCTGGGCCCGTCTAGAAACATCTACGAGGCAAGCCGCAGTCCGAGACAAAACTTTACCCCGACTTGAAGATTGGCCATCCCGCGAGAAAGAAGTAAGCAGGTCTTTCCCGGTAAGGAAGTGCCAATGACCTTGGTACTCGCAGCAGAAGCCCCATCCATCGCTCCTGCTTGCCCACTCTCCGGAGATAGACAATCGAGAGGTGAACGGGGAAAAATGATGGTGAGGCATCCGGAGAATGAGTTTTCTCCGGGTGTCACGCAACCGGAAGGTTCCGAGCAATCCCCGTGTTATGTCAAGTCACGTCTCTCCCTGCGTCAGGTGGTATACGCAGGGCCTAGAGGTGGGGACTGAAGGCGGGATGGAGGAACTCAACCGCGTCCATGCCTGTGTCAGCAGGGCAAAGCTCGATGAGCCCGCCTGGCTGCTGGGGCGGGACACGAGTGTCTTCTCACAGTTGTCGCCGCTCTCCTACGTAAAGTAGGAGATGCGAGAAGGCATTATTAATGTCCTCGCCCTTTGCCCTCTCAACTGGGATAAAGCCTCTCTCGCCTAGATTATAAAGCCGGAGGGACTTTGAGAGTGCGAGATCAAATGGCTATCGTACTTGACCAAATATGAAAAACTCAAAATCGAGGGGTCAAGTCCCGGAGAGGGTGCAGCCGGGTCGCTCGAGCTTTCCCTGCTGCGAGTCGAAAAAAAGCGGATTTTCCGCCTTTTTACTGAAAAAGTAGAGCCCTTTCTCGACCCGTTGAGCTCTTGACCGATCTTCCTGGCGGGGTGGTTATCTCGGGAAGGGGGCGCCTGGGCCGTCTAGAAACATCTAGCGAGGCGAGGCCGAAGTCCCGAAAACAAACCTTTACCCCGACTTGAAGAATGGCCATCCTCGCGAGAAGAAGAAGAGGTCTTCCCTTGTGAAAGGAAGGTGCCAATGACGCTTCCGTACTCGCGAGGCAGACGCCCGCATCATCGGCTCCTGCCTCCTCACTCTCCCCGAGAGTAGTAGCACGAGGAGGGGTGGAACAGGGAAGACGATGTTGAGGCAACCGGGAGATGAGTTTCTTCCGGGTGTCACCACTCGGAGGTTCCGAGCATCCCGTGTTAATGGCAATGTCACGTCTCTCTCGTTCAGGAGTGGGACGCAGGGCCTAGAGCGTGGGACTGATGGCGGGATGGGAGACCTCCACGCGTCTGCTGTGGTCAGCTGGGCAAAGCCTCGATGAGACCGCGCAGCTGCTGGGGCGGACACCGGTGTTCTTCTCCAAACAGTTTGTCGCATGCTCTCCTACGAAAGTAGGAGAGCGAGAAGGTATTATTATGTCCTTACTTATCACTGGATAATAAGCTCTCTGCGACAAGAAGTCCTAAGCCGGAGGTACGGAGACTGCCAGAACGAGGTGGCGGTCTTCCGGACCAAAAGTGAAAAGCTCAAAACGAAGGGTCCAGTCCCGGAGAGGGTGCAGCCGTGGCGCTCTAGCTTTCCCTGCTTCGAGGTCGAATAAAAGGCGGATTTTCCGCCTTTTACGGGAAAAATAAAGAGCTTTTTCTTCCGAGTTGTTGAGTCTGTGCTGTGTTTTCTAGTGGGAAGGTTATCTTCATTAGGGGCGATTGCTGCCGCCTAGAAACATTTACGAGAACGATGCATTTGAGAAAAACCTTTCCCCCGACTTGAAAATTGGCCCCTCTCGCGCAAGAGAGGAAGACCGTCGTCCGGCGAATGATGTCATGAACCTCGTGGTAGCTGTGGAAAGGATGCGCGGCTCCCCCCCTGCTCCTCCTCTCCTCTCTGGTAGTAGCGAAGTGGGTAGTAGGGGTTAAACTCGAGCTGTTACCACGGGAAGGGTGTCAGTCAGCAAGCGCTCTTCAAGCAGTTCGACGGAGACAAAAAAAGCGTCCTCCACTCCGCCTCCTAGCCGAAATGGCAATAACTCCTGCTCTGTTTGTGGATTATGAACTGGGGGTTTCCGCTCTGCTGAATAGCTTGCTGTCCTCTCCTCTTCTTAGTTGCTGCCAAGAGGGTACTTCAGTCCAGTCCAAAACGGGAGGGCGAGGTGGTTCCTTCTCTCTCAGCGCGTGTCCCGGTTGTGGCTTCTAGGCTTGGTGGCGTGACACTGTCTGTTGTCCGTCACCGCCTCTTCTGCATATAGACTCCACGACGACGGAGGAATCGCGCAGGAAGTGAGATTCGCTACCCCTCTACAGTTTTCCGTGACCTAGTATCGAAAACTGAAATCGATAGAAAAATTTCCACGAGAGGTGTCGAAGCTCAGCAGTCGTCGTCCCGCGGTTAGAGGCCAAAAAAGGCGGTTTTTCCGTCTTTTTACGGAAAAATAGAGCTCTTTCTCGAATTGTTTAGTCTGTGGTTCGTTTTCTGGTCGGGGGAAGGTTATCTCATTAGGGCGATTGCTCGCCGCCTAGAACATTACGCAGTAACGATGCATTTGAGAAAACCCTTTCCCCTGACTTGAAAAATTGGCCCTCCGCGCAAGAGGATAGACCGTTCGTTCCGGCGAATGATGTCAATGAACCTCGTGGTCGCGTGGAAAGGATGGCGCGGCCCCCCTGCTCCTTCTCTCTGGGTAGTAGCGAGTGGCAGTAGGGGTTATACTCGAGGCAGTTTACTACGGGAAGGGTGTCAGTCAGCAGCGCTCTTCAGCAGTTTCGAACGGAGACAAAAAAAGCGGTCTTCCACTCCCCTCTAAGATGTTGTTTCCTTCTGCTTCGTGTTGGATTATTGGAACTGGGGGTCCGCTTCTGCTGAAAGGCTTTGCTGTCTCTCCTCTTTAGTTGCTGCCAAGAGGGTACTTCCTAGTCCAGTCAAAGAACGGGGAGAGAGCGAGGGTTGGTTCCCTTCCTCTCCCAGTGCGTGGTGTCCCGGGTTTGGGCCTTCCTGCTTGGTGCGTGATGCTCTGTTGTCTCGTCACCCTCTCCTGGCATATAGAATCACGACGACGGTGGATCGCGAGGAAGTGTGGAACTCTGCTTACCCCTCTAGCAGTTTCCCGTGACCTTAGTCGAAAAACTGAAATCGAGAGAAACATTCATCAGGAGAGGTGTCGAAGCTCAGCAGTCGTCGTTCGCGGTTAGAGGCCAAAAGGCGGATTTTTCCGCCTTTTACGGAAAAATAGAGCTTTTTTCCCGAATTGTTGAGTCTGTGGTTTTTTTTCTGGTCGGGGGAAGGGTATCTCATTAGGGCGGATTGCTCCGGCCGCCTAGAAACAAATTTTACGAGTAACGATGCATTTGAGAAAAAACTTTCCCCTGACTTGAAAATTGGCCCGCTCGGCGCAAGAGGATAGACCGTTCGTCCCCCGGCGAATGATGTCAAGGACCCTCGTTGTCGCGTGGTAAGGATGGCGCGTGCCCCTGCTGCTTGCTGCTCACTCCTCCTCTCTGGGTATAGAGAGGTGGAAGGTGGTGTAGTGGGGTGATACTCTGAGCAGTTTACTTACGGGAAGGGTGTCAAGCCACTTTCTTTATGCAGTTTCGAACGGAGTAAAAAAGCGGTCTCTTTCACTCCCTCTACCGAACTGGCAATAACTCTGCTCGGGTTTGGATATGGAACTGGGGGTCCGCTTCTGCTGAAAAGCTCTGCTTCTTTAGTTGCTGCCAAGAGGGTAAATCCATCGAACGCAGAGAGCGCATCACAGAAAACGTAGTCCTAGGTATAGCCGATAAACGCTTTAGCGCACGCGGAGTAGTAGCTTCAACATGCCCTCTTACCGAAACCGCAGTAAAGATGCTGCTGCTGCTGATTTGGAATGGAGCTGTTTAAGCTGTTTTTGGTGTTCCGCAGCTTCTATCGCAGTATCTTCTTAACCGACTCTGTGATGATGCTTTCGAATATATTAAATATGAAGGGTGAGATGACCTATCGCCCTCCATGAGGTATCCTTCGGCAATGTCACCGCTCACTTTAGTAGTAGTGCACAGAATCTCTTCCGTTAAGTAAAACAAGTCGGTGTGCGACTGCGTTTCGTCGTAGCTGCTCTGCTCTTGCACATTGGCTATAGAAGGCGGCATTTCGAAATATGCTCGCTTGAAGAAGGCTGCTGAACCCTAAGACGCAGGATTTTTCTTTCTGCGTCTTCCTGTCGATACGGCCACATCCGGTCTAGACAGACTGAACGATCCCTGCCCGAACGACATTACAGCGGTGATAGCAAAATGATAGGTATAACATCGGGGCCAGTTCCAAAGCCCTGCCACTGCACTAGTTGGAGTATGGAGAGGGTGAGGAGCCCGAACATGACTTTCCGCGGGCAGGATGTGGTTTATCGCCGGTAAACGACCGCCGCAAGTGTAGAATGGAAAAGACTCTAACCAGCACAGCCGAGGTTTGGTCGCGTTGGGCCAGGCGGAAATTGAGTCGGTGAATTGAAGGTGATTGGCCTCTCGCGTAGGTATCACCATCTTCATCGCCCAATTCTCGTCGGTCAAACAGCGATTTCATTTCCTGATACGGCAACGCAGCTCAGGAGGGGGAAAGATCTTGCCTGTGGCGACGGGGTTACATTCTGATTGAAGACGACAGTGCGAGTGCGTCCACGGGTATGAAGTGTCCTGGACGTCAAAGGCTAAACCATTAATAAGACGATACCAAGTGCCTTCCATGACCGCCGTGCTGGCACCGAGTCACCCCCGGGGGACCGCCCTCTCAAGATTGAATGTACCCTTAATCTGCCCTGAACAATTATAAGCACGCGAGAAAATGGTCCAAGCAAGCAGGCACGACATCGGCGGTGTCTTTGATACACCGGTGAACTGTCTCTTGTTGTCGCCCTTTTTGTCTGCGCGCAGTGGTTAATACGGACGCGGAGGAGAGATAGGACTGGCTTTGCCTGGGTTGTTGGCTTCCCCCCAGGCAAAGGTATAATACAAAATCTCCTTCGGTCGTAAAAACGCATTGCGGCTCTCTCTCACCCCCTCGCCGGCTACACGTGTGGTGGTGAGGCTGAAAGCGGGGGGTACATAGAGTTCCAGGATATGTACGAATACTTGCCGCGATGAACGAGAGAGAATATGCGGAGGAGGAGATGGGTATGATGTTAACGATCTCCGCAAGGAAAAAGCAGCGGTCTTTCACTCCCTCTACCGAACTTGCAATAACTCTGCCCGTTTGGATATGGCGGTGGGTCAGCTTCTTCTTCTGCTGAAAGTGGGTTGTTCGCCGCTCGTACATCGTTGTCTCCTATTCCTTTTCGCATCAAAAAATGTCTAGAAGTAAGGCTCGTTCGGGTGGCAGGGCAAGGCGCAGGCAGGCAGGGCAGGTGGAGTTAGTTTGAGTGGCGGGGCAGCAGCGCACGCAGGGGCGGCCTGGCGGCTTAGCTTGGCTCCCCTCGTTCTTCTTTCTCTGTTCTGTTCTGTTTCTGTCCTGTCGCTCTTCGGTCATAACGTTTGCGGAGCCATGTTCCTCGGAGCGGCAGGGCAGGCCAGATTGGAACAGTGAGTGGCGCGGCGACAGCAGCAAGCGCAGTGGGGGCAATGGCTGGCTGGATTGCTACGTTTCGCTTCGCCTCCTCTTTGTTTCTTTCTGTTCTGTTTCTGTTTCTGGTTCCAGGCAGCCAAGCAGGCAGGCAGGCAAGCGGCAGGCAGGCCAAGCGGCAGCGAGCAGGCAAGACCCTGGAACAGTTGGAGAGCGGCGGCGAAAGCACATCGTACAGCGGCAGACAAGCAGGCAAAAGGCCACCGGTAAAAAGCAGGGCACCGGTAAAAGCAAAGGGCACTGGTAAGACACTGGCACTGGGTACAATGTACAGGTAATCGGCTGCGGATGCTACGTTTCGCTCCTCTCCTCTTGTTCTCTGTCTGTTTCCGTGAGCTCCGTCGGCTCCTCGTTCCCCGAGCCTCTCAACGCCGCATGATGAGCACCTGTCAGTCCGACGACCGTAATGATTTTTGGCCGCCGTTCGCGGGCGGACTGGGGAGCAACCGCGACGTGTGGTGGTGGATGATTTGAATGACGGAAACCGCAGTCCACTCCGTTTGCAGCCATAATGACGTGTTCTCGAAGCTTCGAAGTAGTACTGTTTTTTTGCATCATCCTGCGTCTTAATTCAGTCGCTCGCGGTAGAACAGAAAGGTAATACGGAATAACAAAGAAGTCACGGTCGAACGTAGGCGCTCCGTGGCTGTGAAAAACGATTCACCTTCTGCAGCATCAGCGAAAATGTAAGTTTCTTAGCTACCTCTGCGTAAAAGTTTTTTTCGACTGTCCTCGGTGTTGACATCCAGGCAGTTGGGGAGACCGTTCGTCCTGTTAGTCGAATGCTGTCGTTGACCCGTATAGTAAATTCTATTTTAAAAATAGAACGAAAAAGCTGGTTATAAAGTCGAACTTCTACGAGAGATTGGGCTAGAAGACTAATAACACTTTGCGCTCTTGCTGCCCGTGGTCAATCTTCTACTCTCTCCTTTCAGTTTCGGTGTCGTCTTCGTTCGGCATACCTCTCTCACTGACGTGAAGTTTAAAGGACTGTCAGCTGCATCGGGTGCACTAGGTGACGTCGATTGGGCTTAGAAACCTCCGCAACTTGCTGCTCGTTCCCCTATTTAAGCTATATCAAGCGATCTGTCTCTGTTTGGGACGTTCCGTCGTCGTAGTCGTCAAAGAGAGCGAGGTTGGTTCCCTTCTCTCTCTGTCGTCGTCGGCGGCGGAACACTAACCCACTACGGAATTCGCCCGAAGGTAGCTAATAGGAGCCCATTGTAGTGGCAGGCGAGTCAGTAATTGCGACGGTGGAACGCCGGGCTGTGCCTGCCGCCCTGAGACTAGGTTAAGTTCGGGGCGGATGCTTCTTGGGTTGAAATATGCAAAGTTGTGACCACCACCTTATCTGGTAAGGTTAGACCATCTCTTTGCCACCTACTGCAAAAAATAATTCGAGTCTTGGGCCATGAAACTAACTGCATCAGTGCGAGTTGTGTGCGTGTTTTGGCTTGCCTGTCAATTGCGGATGGTAATTACGCGCCACGGCAGCGGCCTGCCCTTACTCGGTAGTACCGGAGCTTGCCGCATGGACGACTTTTTGCTGGCTGCTCGTGTGCTTGAGCTACTGTAGCTTGTCCTGGCCTTAGGCATCGAGTAGCGGAGGTAGCATAGACGTCCGCTTGGCTAGAAACCAAGCAACTTGCCTGCTCGTCCCTATTTAGCTATATCAATAGGCATCTGCTCTGTTTGGGACGTCCCTGTCGTCGGTCGTCAAAGAGGCCGAGGTTGGTTTCCCTTGCTCTCTGATTCGTCGTCGGCGTCGACACAACCCACTACGGATCGCCCCGAAGGTAGCTATTAGGAGCCCATTTTAGTGGCAGGCGAGTCAGTAATTGCGACGGTGGAACGCCGGGCTGCCGCGCTGAGACTAGGTTATTCGTGGCGGATCTTCTTGGGTTGTATTAACAAAGTTCGATGATGCACCTATCTGGTCAGTGAACGGCTCTGTTTACCACCTACTGCGAAAAATTATTCCAGAGATTGGGGTCTGAAGGGGTAGCTGTATCACGATGTGTGTGTCTTCGCTTGGTCGATAATACACGTATCTGATCAGTTACGGCTCTGTTTACCACCTACTGCGAAAAATTATTCCAAAGATTGGGGTCTGAAGAGGTAACTGTATCACGATGTGCGTGTGTCATGGCTTTGTTGGTCAATTGCGGAGTGGTATTCGCCACGGCAGCGCCCTGCCACTCAATGGGCTCCTAATAGCTACTCGGCGAATCCGGTGGGTTGTGTTCGACGCCGACGACGACAGAGAGGGAAGGGAACCAAACCTCGCTCTCTTTGACGACGACGACGGAAACGTCCCAAACAGAGACAGATCCCTATGATATAGCTAAATAGGGACGAGCAGCAAGTTGCTTGGGTTCTAAGCCAATCGACGTCCTAGTTGCTACCTCCGCTACTCGATGCCTATTATGAAGCTACAGTAGCTCAAAGCACACGAGCCTCCAGCAAAAAGTCGTCTGCGGCAAGCTCCGGGTAAGCTACCGAGTAAGGCAGGCGCTGCCGAGGCGAATACCACTCCGCAATTGATCAGCAAGCCAAGACACACGCACACAACATCGTGATGCAGTTTAGTTCATGCCCCAATCTCTGGAATTAATTTTCGCAGTAGGTGGCAAGAAATCCTAACTTAACAGATAGGTGTATCATCGAAATGAACTTTGCATATGTCAACCCAAGAAGCATCTCGCCACGAACTTAACCTAGTCGCAGAGCGGAGCAGCCCGGCGTTCCACCGTCGCAATTACTGACTCTCCTGCCACTACAATGGGCTCAATAGCTACCTTCGGGCGAATCCGTAGTGGGTGGTGTTCGCCGCCGACGCACAGGACAAGGAGATGAGAAGGGAACCCAACCTCGCTCTCTTTGACGACGACGACGGAAACGTCCCAAACAGAGACAGATCCCTATGTTATAGCTACATAGGGACGAGCAGCAAGTTGCGAGGTTTCTAAGCCAATCGACGTCCTAGTTGCACCCGAGCAGCTGACGTCTTAAATTCACCGCCAGTGAGAAGAGGATAGGACGACGAAGACGACCAGAAACGGAAAGATTGAGAGAGAAAGCACCACGGAGCAAAGAGCGCAAAGTCGTTATTCGTCATCTAGCCAATCTCTCGTAGAAAGTTCGAACTTTATAACCAAGCTTTTTCGTTCTATTTTTAAAATAGAATTTACTATACGGGTCAACGACAGCATTCGACTAACAAGACGAACGGTCTCCCCAACTGCCTGGATGTCAACACCGAGGAAGTCGAAAAACTTTTACGAGCAGGTAGCTAAGAAAACTTACATTTTGCTGATGCTGCAGAGGTGAATCGCTTTTCACAGCCACGGAAGCCGCCTACGTCCGCGTGCTTCTTTGTTATCCGTATCTCACCTTTTCTTTCTACCGCGACGACTGAAATTAAGACGTCAGGATGATGCAAAAAAACAGTACTACTTCGAAGCTTCGAGAACACGTCATATGCGCCTGTAAACCGGGTGGACTGCGGTTTCCGTCATTCAATACATCCACCACCAACGTTCGCGGTGCTCACCCCAGCCCCCCGAACGCCGGCCAAAAAACTATTACCATCTTTCGACGAAAAACTTAACTTTTCCACCGACTATGACCGACCCTCGGGAACGAGGAGCCGACAGACAAAACAGAACAGAACAGAGAAACAAAGAAGGAGAAGGAGCGAAACGTCAGCATCCCAGCCAGCCATTACCTGTACCTGTACCAGTGCCAGTGTCTTTACCAGTGCCCCTTTGCTTTTACCGGTGCCCCTTTGCTTTTACCGGTGCCTTTGCCTGCTTGCTGCGCTGTTGCTTTCGCCGCCGCCTCTCCAACTGTTCCTGCCTGCCTGCTGCCTGCCTGCCTGCTGCCTGCCTGCCTGCCCTGCCTGCCTGCCTGGCCCCCGAAACGAACAGAAACAGAACAGAGAACCAAAGAAGGAGGGAGCGAAACGTAGCAATCCGGCCGCCATTCCCCCCGCTGCGCTGCTGCTGTCGCCGCCGCCACTCCAACTGTTCCAATCTGCCTGCCTGCCGCTCCGAGAACAAGGCTCGCAAACGTTATGACCGAGAAGCCGACAGGACAGAAACAGAAACAGAACAGAGAAAGAAAGAACGAGGGAGCCAAGCCTAGCCAGCCAGCCGCCCCTGCTCGCTGGCTGCCGCCGCCACTCAAACTAACTCACACCACTGCCTTCCTGCCTGCGCCTGCCTGCCCCGAAACGAGCCTTACATTCTAGACTTTTTTTTTTATGCGAGGATAGGTACACGATTGTACAGCGGCGAAACACTTTCAGCCAGCAGAAGAAGCTGACCCCAGCTCCATTTCCAAACGAGCAGGGTTATTGCAAGTTCGGTAGAGGAGTGAAAGACCGCTGCTTTTTCCTTGCGGAGATCGTTAACATCATACCCATCTCCTCCTCCTCATATTCTCTCTCGTTCATCGCGGCAAGTATTCGTACATATCCTGGAACTCTATGTACCCCCCGCTTTCAGGCCTCGACAATCGCACACTTAGCCGGCCGGGGGGCAAGAGAGCCAATTGCGTTTACGACGCGAAGGAGATTTAGTATACCTTTGCCTGGGGGGAAGCCAAACAACCCAGGCAAAGCCAGCCCTATCTCTCCTCCGCGTCCGTATTAACCACTGCGCTCGGACACAATGATCGTCAACAAGAGACAGTTCACCGGTGTATCAAAGACACCGCCGATGTCGTGCCCGCTTGCTTGGACCATTTTCTCGCGTGGCTTATAATTGTTCAGGGCGGATAAAGGTACATTCATCTTGAGGAGGGCGTCCCCGGGTGACTCGGTGCCAGTCAACGGCGGTCATGGAAGGCCTTTGGTATCGTCTTATAAGGTTTCAGCCTTGAACGATCCAGGACACTTCATACCCGTGGACGCACTCGCCACATGTCGTCTTAATAGATGTAACCCCGTCGCCACAGGCAAGATCTTTCCCCCACCCTGAGCTGCGTTGCCGTATCAGGAAATGAAATCGCTGGTTTGACCGACGAGATTGGCGATGAAGATGGTGATACCTACGCGAGAGGCCAATCACTTCAATTCACCGATCTCAAATCCGCCGCCCAAAACGACCAACGCTCGGCTGTGCTGGTAGATCTTTCATTAACGCTGCGGTCGTTACCGGAATACCCATTCCTGCCACGCTGAATCACTGTTCGGCTCCTCACCTCTCCATACTCCAACATTGCAGTGACAGGGCTGTTGAACTGGCCCCGATGGTTATAGCCTATCATTTTGCTATCAACCGCTCGTTTAATGTCGTTTCGGCAGGATCGTTCCAGTCTGTCCCTGGAGCCGGATGTGCCGAATCGACAGGAGACGCAGAAAGAAAATCCTCGACACTTCTTAGGGTTCCATGCCACCTCTGTCCAGCGAGCATATTCCGAATGCGCCCTCTATAGCCAATGTGCAATAGCAGTGAGCAGCTACGTACCTGAAAGCATCGCACTACCGACTTTTACTAACCGCAAGAGATTGCCTTGCTACACTACTGACAAGGAGCGGTGACATTGCCCTGAAGGGATACCTCAATGAGGCGATAGGTCATCTCAATCCCTTCAATTATTATTTCGCCAGCATTGCAGTCAACGAAGTGGTAGAGAGTACCTGCGATTGCAGCTTCGCAACAAGCAAAAGCAGCAGATCCCGCTCACATTTCCATAAACGCAGCAGCAGATCTTTACTGCGGGTCGGTAGAGGGAGTGACAGACTACTTACTCCGCGTGCGCTAAAGCGTTATCGCTATACCTAGGACTGACGTTTTTCTTGTGATGCGCCTCTGCTGCGTTCGATGGATGTACATCTTGGCAGCAAAACTAAAGTAGATAGAAAGAGCTTTTTTTCAGGCAGAAGCGGGACCCCCAGTTCCAAATCCAAACACGAGCAGAGTTATTGCCATTCTGGTAGCAGGGAGTGAAAGAGACTCGCTTTCTTAACTCCGTTTCGAACCTGCTAACACAGAAGCTGCTGAACACCTCTTCCGTAGGTAAAACTGCCTCGGAGTATCCACCCCTACTACGACACCTTCCACTCTCTACTCACCCAGAGAGGGAGGAGGAGCAAAGCAGCAGCAAGGGGGGCCGCGCCATCCCTTTCCACGCGACCACGAGGTCCATTGACATCATTCGCCGGAACGAACGGTCTATCCTCTTTGCGCGGAGGCCAATTTTCAAGTCAGGGAAAAGGTTTTTCTCAACTGCATCGTTACTCGTAAAATGTTTCTAGGCGGCCTGAGCAATCCGCCCTAATGAGATAACCTTCCCCCGACCAGAAAAACAAACCACAGACTCAAGAAATCGAAGAATAAATCTATTTGTCCATAATAAGGCAGAAAAATCCTCCTTTTTTGGCCTCTAACCGCGGAAGACGACTGCTGAGCTTCGGCACCTCTCCGTGAATTTTTCTCTCGATTCAGTTTCGACTAAAGTCACGGAAAACTGCTAGAGGGGTAAGCAGAGTTCCACTTCCGCGCGATCCACCGTCGTCGTGAGTCTATATGCCAGGCGGTGACCGAGACAAACAGACAGTCACCACCAAGCTGAAAGGCCCAAACCCGGACACCACGCGCTGGGAGAGAGAAGGGAACCAACCTCGCTCCTCCCCGTTCTTGACTGACTTGGAAGACCCTGCTTGGCAGCAATAAAGAGGAGGAAGACAGCAGAGCTTCTCAGCAGAACGCGACCCAGTTCATATCCAAACACGAGCAGAGTTATTGCAAGTTCGGTAGAGGGGAGTGGAAGACCGCTTTTTTGTCTCCGTTCGAACTGCTGAAGAGCGCTGCTGACTGACACCCTTCCCGTAGTATACTGTTTGGACTATGACCGCTATTAAAAATCGAAACTAACTACTGAGAAGGAGGAGGGGGCCACGCCATCCTTTCCACGCGACCACGAGGTTCATTGACATCATTCGCCGGACGAACGGCCGATCCGTCTTTGCGCGGAGGGCCAATTTCAAGTAGGGGAAAGGTTTTTTCTAAATGCATCGTTACTCGTAAATGTTTCTAGGCGTCCGAGCAATCCGCCCTAATGAGATAACCTTCCCGACCAGAAAACGAACCACAAACTCAACAATTCGAGAAAAAGCTCTATTTTCCGTAAAAAGCCGGAAAAATCCGCCTTTTTTTGCCTCTAACCGCGGAACGACGACTGCTGAGCTTTCGACACCTCTCCGTGCATTTTTCTCTCGATTTCAGGTTTTCGACTAAGGTCAGGAAAACTGCTAGAGGGGTAAGCAGAATTCCACTTCCTCGCGATCCACCGGCGTCGTGAGCTAAAGGAGAGTGAGATGGGGCTGACGAAGACAACAGACAGTCACGCACCAAGCTAGAAGCCCAAACCCGGACACCACGCGCTGAGAGAGAGAAGGGAACCCAACCTCGCTCTCTCCCCGTTCTTGACTGGACTTGGAAGTACCCTCTGGGGGGGCAGCAACAAGAAGAGGGAAGACAGCAAAGCTTTTTAGCAGGCGGACCCCCAGGTTCATATCAAACCACGAGCAGAGTTATGCCCAGTTCGGTAGAGGGGAGTGGAAGACCGTCTTTTGTCTCCGTTCGAACCTGCTTAGAGCGCTGCCTGACGACACCCTTCCGCGTAGTAAACTGCCTCGAGTATACCACGGTTTACTAGGGGATAGTACGTACAGGAGGAGGAGGAGGAAGCACAGCCCCGTGCCTTGTTGGGGTAGAAGCTCGTGGTGAACAGGCCTGAATCGCCGGGACGAACGGTGCTATCCTCTTGCGCGGAGGGCCAATTTTCAAGTCGGGGAAAGGTTTTTCTCAAATGCATCGTTCGTAAATGTTCCTAGGCGGCGAGCAATCCGCCCTAATGAAATAACCTTCCCCCGACCAGAAAACAAACCAACAGAACTCACACTCGCACGAAAGAAGCTCTATTTTTCCGTAAAAAGCGGAAAATCCGCCTTTTTCGGAACCTCGAAGCAGGGAAAGCTCGAGCGCAACGGCTGCACCCTCTCCGGGACTTCACCCTTCGATCTGAGCTTTTCACTTTTGGTCCCGGAATACCGCCACCTCGTTCGTCGGAGTCTCTCCGACCTCCGGCTTAGGACTCTTTCGAGAGAGCTTATTCCAGTGAGACGGCAAAGGTAGGACATAATGCCTTCTCGCTCCCCTACTTTACGTAGGAGAGCTGCGACAACTGTGAGAAGACAATCGTGTCCCGCCCCAGCAGCCTGGCGGTCTCATCGAGCCTTGCCCAGCTGACACAGGCAGACGCGGTGGAGGTCCTCCCACCCTCTCAGCCCCACGCTCTAGGCCCTGCGTACCATTCCTCGGACGCAGAGAGAGAACGTGACATTGACGATTAAGCCACGCGGATGCTCGGAACCGTCCGAAGTGGTGAACCCGGGAGACACTCATCTCCCGGATGCATCTGTATCAAATCTTCCCAAGTTCCAGCCCCTCCGCATGCATCTATCTCGCGGAGAGTGGGAAGCAGAGCGATGATGGGGCTCCTGCCTGCGAGTACGAAGCTCCCCATTGCCACTTCTTACCAGGGAAAGACCTCTTCTTTCTTCTCGCGAGGAAGTGCCAATCTTCAAGTCGGGTAAAGGTTTGTCTCGGACTCGCCTCGCCTCGTAGATGTTTCTAGACGGCCCAGGCCTGCCCTCCGAGATACACCTCCACTCCGCCAGAAGATCGCTCAAGAGCTCAACGGGTCCGAGAAAGGCTCTACTTTTCCGTAAAAAGGCGGAAAATCGGCCTTTTTTCGACCTTCGACCTCGGAGCAGGGAAAGCTCGAGCGCCAACGGCTGCCCCTCTCACGACTCGACCCCTCGGATTTGAGTTTTTCAAACTTTGTCCCGGAAGACCGGCCACCTTCGTTCTGCGCAGTCCTCCGTACCTCGGCTTAAAACTCTAGTCGAGAGAGCTTTATCCCAGTGAGAGGGCAAAGGGAGGACATAATAATGCCTTCTCGCTCTCCGACTTTACCTTTACGTAGGAGAGCTGCGACAACTGTGAGAAGACACTCGTGGTCCCGCCCCAGCAGCCAGGCTGTCTCCAAATCGAGCTTAATGCCCTGCTGAAAAAAAACAACCAAAAGGGCAGACGCGTGAAGTTTCGCTCCCCATCCCGCCTCAGTCCTCCACGCTCTACGGCCCTGCGTACCACCTCCTGAGACGCAGCCGAGAGACGTGACATTGACATTAACATGGGATGCTCGGAACCTCCGAGTGGACACCCGGGAGAAACTAATCTCCCGGATGCCTCACCAACATCTTCCCCGTTCCACCTCTCCGAATGCATCTATCTCGCGGAGAGTGGAAGCAGGAGCGATGATGGGGCTTCTGCCCTGCGAGTACGAAGCGTCATTGGCAACTTCCTTACCAAGGAAGACCTCTTCTTCTTCTCGCTAGAGGGGATGGCCAATCTTCAAGTCGGGGTAAAGGTTTGTCTCCGACTCGGCTTGCCTCGTAGAATGTTTCTAGACGGCCAGCGCCGCCTTCCCCGAAAACCTCGCACCCGCCAGGAAATCGTTCAAGGAGCTCAACGGTCGAGAAGGCTCTACTTTCCGTAAAAAGGCGGAAAATCCGCCTTTTCGACCCTCGAAGCCCAGGAAAGCTCGAGCGCCACGTGCACCCTCTCGGGCTCTCGACCCTCGATTGTGAGTTTTCACGTTTGGTCCCGCGAAGACCGCCACCTCGTTTCGGCAGTCTCTCCGTACGCTCCGGCTTAATACTCCTAGGTCGAGAGAGCTTTATCCAGTGAGAGGGAAAAGGGAGGACATAATAATGCCTTCTCGCTCTCCTACTTATCGTAGGAGAGCTGCGACAACTGTTGAGAAGACACTCGTGCGTCCCGCCTCCAGCATCCAGGCTGTCCCATCGAGCTTTGCCACTGCTGCCACAGGCAGCGCGGTGAAGACACCTCCAATCCGCTCAGTCCCTACGCTCTAGGCCCTGCGTACCACTCCTGAAACGCAGAGAGAGACGTGAAATTGACATTAACACGGGATGCGCGGAACCTTCCGAGTGGTGACACCCGGGAGAAACTCATCTCCGGATGCTCAACCATCTCTTCCCCGTTCCACCCCTCCGCATGCATCTATCTCGCGAGAGTGGGAAGCAGGACGATGATGGAGGCTTCTGCCTGCCGAGTACGAAGCGTTCATTGGCACCTTCCTACGCAAGGGAAGACTCTTCTTCTTCTCGCGAAGGGAATGGCCAATCTTCAAAGTCGGGTAAAGTTTGTCTCGGACCGGCTCGCTCGTAGATGTTTTCTAGACGGCCCAGGGCGCCGCCTTCCCGAGATAACCTCCCCCCCGCCAGAAGATCGTCCAAGAGCTCAACGGGTCGAAAAAAGGTCTACTTTTCGTAAAAGAGGCCGAAAAATCCGCCCTTTTTCGAACAAAATCACGGAAAAGTTCGATCAACCGGCTGCACCCTCTCCGGGACTCGACCCCTCGATTTGATTTTTTCACTTTTGGTCCCGGAAGACCGCCACCTAGTTCTGGCAGTCTCTCCGTACCTCCGCCTTAGGACTCTAAGTCGAGAGAGTTTATCCCAGTGAGAGGGCAAGGGAGGACATAATGCTTCTCGCTCTCCACTTTCACGTAGGAGAGCTGCGAACAACTGTGAGAAGACACGTCGTTCCCGCCCCAGCCAGCCAGGTCGGTCTCATTCGAGCTTTGCCCTGCTGACAAGGCAGACGCGGTGAGGTCCTCCCATCCCGCCTCAGTCCCCACGCTCTAAGCCCTGCGTACCACTCCTTTACGCAGAGAGAGCGTGACATTGACATTAACAC
The DNA here is from genome assembly GCA_015478945.1 of Trachelipus rathkii. NCBI lineage: Eukaryota > Metazoa > Arthropoda > Malacostraca > Isopoda > Trachelipodidae > Trachelipus > Trachelipus rathkii. Next base: position 101,919 of record JABUQX010031178.1, on the reverse strand, counting down.
GGGATGCTTCGGACCTCCGAGTGGTGACACCGGGGAGAAACTCATCTCCCGGATGCCTCATCATCATCTTCCCCGTTCCACCTCTCAGCATGCATCTATCTCGCGGAGAGTGGGAAGCAGTAGCGATGATGGGGCGTCTCTGCCTGCGAGTACGAAGCGCCATTGGCACCTTCCTTACCAGGGAAGACCTCTTCTTCTTCTCGCGAGGATGGCCAATTCTTCAACGGGGTAAAAGGTTTGTCTCGACTCGGCTCGCTCGTAGATTGTGTTCTAGACGGCCGCAGGCCGCCGCACGCTTCCCGAGATGAAACCTCCACCCCGCCAGAAAGATCGTCCAAGAGCTCAACGGGTCAAGAAAAGGCTACTTTTCCGTAAAAAGGCGGAAATCCGCCTTTTTTCCGACCTCGAAGCCGGGAAAGCTCGACCGCCACGGCTGCAACCTCTCCGGGACTCGACCCTTCGATTTGAGTTTTTCACTTTTGGTCCCGAAAGACCGCCACCTCGTTCTGGCAGTCTCTCCGTACCTCCGGCTTAGGACTCTAGTCGAGAGAGCTTTATCCCAGTGAGAGGGCAAAGGTAGGACATAATGCCTTCTCGCCCTCCTACTTTACGTAGGAGAGCTGCGACAACTGTGAGAAGACACCCGTTCCGCCCCTGCCTGGCGGTCTCATCGAGCTTTTCCAGCTTGACACAGGCAGACGCGGTGGAGGTCCTCCCAACATCCCGCTCAGTCCCACGCTCTAGCCCTGCGTACACTCCTGAACGCCAGAGAAAGAGACGTGACATGACATTAACACGGGAATGCTCGGAACCTCCGAATGGTGACACCCCGGGCGAAACTCATCTCCCGGTTGCCTCAACATCGGCTTCCTGTTCCACTCCTCCTCGTGCTACTACTAATCGGAGAGTGAGGAACGAGGGTTCGATGACGGGGCTTCTGCCTGCGAGTAAGAAGCGTCATTGGCACCTTCCTCCAGGGATGGAAGTCCTCTACTTCTCGAGAGGATGGCCAATCTCTAAGTCGGGGTAAAGGTTTGTCTCGCGACTGTGCTCTCCTCGTAGCCGCTACAGGCGGCCCCAGGAGCTGCAATACTCGCGAGTAACCCTCACCCGCCTAAAAATCGTCCACAGACCTTGGCAAGGTCGAGCAAGAAGCTCATTTTCCGTGAAAAGGCGGAAAATCGCCTTTCGACCAGAAATATCCAACCGAAAAGGTTCGATTCACCCGGGCGCCCCTCTCCGGGACTTGACCCTCGATTCTGAGTTTTTCACCTTTGGTCACGGAAGACCGCCTCGTTCCTGCAGTCCTCTCCGTACCTCCGGCTTCCCACCCGTCGAGAGAGCAATATCACCGGTGAGTAGGGCCACGGACATAATAATGCCTGTGAACGGCCTGGTTTTCCCTTGAAGGATGTCACCAACAGCTCACAAGACACTACTCTTCCCGCCCCAGCCGGGCGTTCTCATCGAGCTTTGCCCTCCTGACACAGGCAGACGCGGTGGAGGTCCCCCCATCCGCCTCAGTCCCAACGCTCTAGGCCCTGCGCTACCACTCCTGACTCGCAGAGAGAGACGTGTCATTGACATTAACACGGGATGCTCGGAACCTCTGAGTGGTGAAACCCGGGAGAAACTCATCTCCCGTATGCCTCAATCGTCTTTCCTGTTCCACCCCTCCTCGTGCTACTAATATCGGGGAGAGTGAGAGGAACGACGGGGTCCGATGATTGGTGTCTGCCTGAGAGAACCGTCATTGCAACCTTCTCTGCCAGGAGGAAGTCTCCTCTATCTTCTCGAGAGGATGGGCCAATTTCAAGGTCGGGGTAAAGGTTTGTCTCGGACTGTGCTCTCCTCGTAAGCCCGCTACACAGCGCGGCCCAGGAGCTGCCACTCTGAGATAACCCCTCACCCGCCTAAAAGATCGTCCAAGACCTTGGCAGGTCGAGCCAAAGCTCTACTTTTCCGTGAAAAGGCGGAAAATCCGCCTTTTTGACCCAAAATCACGGAAAGGTTTCGATCACACCGCTGCAACCCTCTCCGGACTTGAAACCTGCGAGCTTTTGAGATTTTCATTTGGTCCACGGAATGACCGCCCGTTCCTGCAGTCTCTCCGTACCTCTCGCTTTCCCACTGTCGAGAAAGCAATATCACCGTGAGAGCCACGGACATAATCAATGCCTGTGAACTTGCCCTGGTTATGTCTGAAGGATGTCACCAACAGCTCACAAGACACTGACTCGTCCCGCCCCAGCTCAGGGCCGTTCTCATCGAGCCTTTGCCCTCCGAACACAGCAGGCGCGGTTGGAGGTCCTCTCCATCCGCCTCAAGTTCCCCAGCTTAGCCCCTGCGTACACTCTGACTCGCAGAGAGAGATCGTGACATTTGACATTAAACACGGGAGTGCTCGGAAACCTCTGCGAGTGAGGGACACCACTGGGCAAAAACCCTAAACATATCAACTCCCCGTGTTGCTCAACATCGTCTTCCCTGTTCCACCCCTCCTCGTGCTACTACTATCGGGCAGAGTAGGAACGACGGGTTCCGAGATGATTGGTGTTGCCTGAAGAAGCGTCCATTGGCACCCTTCCCTCCAAGGGAGGAAGTCTCTCTACTTCTCGAGAGGATGGCCCATTCTTCAAGTCGGGGTAAATGTTTGTCTCGGACTGTGCTCTCCTCGTAGCCGCTACAAAGCGGCCCAGGAGCTGCCACTCCGAGATAACCCCTCACCCCGCCTAAAAGATCGCCCAAGACCTTGGCAGGTCGAGTAAAAGCTCTACTTTTCCCGTGAAAAGGCGGAAAATTCCGCCTTTTCGACCAAAATCACGGAAAAGTCCGATCACCCGGCTGCACCCTCTGACTTGACACCTCGATTTTGAGGTTTTCACCTTTGGTCACGGAAAGACCGGCTCGTTCCTGCCAGTCTCTCCGTACCTCCGCCTTCCCACTCGTCGAGAGAGCACATATCACCGTGGAGAGGGCCACCGGACAATACTAATGCCTGGTGGAACTGCCTGGTTATCCGTCTGGAAGGGATGTCACGCAACAGTGCTCACAAGACACTACTCGTCCCCGCCCCCAGCCGGGCGTTCTCATCGAGCTTTGCCCTCCTGACACAGGCAGGACGCGGTGGCAGGTCCCCCATCCCGCCCTCAGTCCCGCATCGCTTCTACGGCCCTGCGTACCACTCTGACCGCGAGAGAGGACGTGACATGACATTAACACGGGCATGCTCGGAACCTCCCGAGTGGTGACACCCGGGAGAGAACCATCTCCGGCTGCTCATTCCATCATCTTCCCTGTTCCTACCTCTCCGGAATGCCTCATGTCTCCGAGAGTTGGGAGCAGGGCCATGAATGGTGTCGTAAACTGCCTGCTGACTGAGAGCTTTGGTAGCTAGCTCTCAAGCTGGGGGGAGATCCACCGTTATCCAAGCCTTAGTCCCCACGTCTGGCCTGTAACCACTACACCTGAATACAGAGAGACCGCGTGACATTGACATTGTGCGGATACTCCGGACTCCCGGAGAGTGGTGCTGTCGGCAGTGATTACTACTGCCAGGCAGCCTCAGATGCCTCTTCCTACTCTCCCTAGCTACCGAGAGGTCGAAGGAGAACCATCGACAACGCCTCCCTGGTTCGACGAACCAGTATGATCCTCTTTTCTCACTCGCAACCCCCTACTAGCTCAAGTGGGGGCAGAAATCGTCTATAATAGATGTGGCAAACACTCGTACTTTTTTTTGTCCGGAATTTGGATAGAAATAACATCTAAAGGCTTGAAAAGCGCTTTAAATAAAAATAATTTTTATAAGAAAAGAAATTTTTTGAAATTCAGCTACCCCTCCCTATACATAATGCTTCCTCGCCCCGTATACCACCCCACCCCGTCAGCAAAATTTAGTCAAAAAAATTTTGGGTGGGGTACGTACAACTGAAATTTTTGGCTCTTTCAACTTCGGGAGAGTACGTTTCAGACCGAGACGAGCCTACTGGTAGTCTCTCAGATTTTTTTTCGAAAAACCCACTTTTTTTTTTTTGGTGCAGCGGCTTAACGAAAAAGCGCGAAAAAAATCTAAGTCCCCCGACCAATAATTTCGACCAAACCAGACTTCGGGAGAGCCCGATTCAGACCCAGACGAGTACGTGGTAAGCTCGTGCGACGACATTTCAGAATTATATAAAAATTTCCGAAATTCTGTGGTGCAGTGGCTTATTGAAAAATCGAAAAGAATTCTAAGTCACCCCGATCCGAAAATTTCGACCAAACCAGACTTCGGAAGGAGCACGTTTCAGACCCGGACGAGTACGTGGCACAGTCCTCGTCCGAGACACTTGCCCTATCCCCAGCCATTTTTCGGACCAAAATTTTTTCTAAGTCCCCACTCGGGCAGACCCGAGAAAATTCTAAGTTCCCGACCAAAATTTCGACCAAACCAGACTTCGGGAGAGCGCGTTTCAGACCCAGACGAGTACGTGGGTACGGTCGTTGCGAGACATTTTTTAAATTTCCCTATATAGTTAAGAATGGCTTTTTATTTAATAGCCATCGAAAAATCCAAAATTTTTCAAGTCCCAGTACCAAATTATTCGACAAACCAGACTCGGAAGAGCACGTTTCACACCAGACGAGTACGTGGACACTCTCGTTCAGAGTCACTTTCCTAATCGCCAGCCATTTTTTCGGGAACGCGACCGACCAAAATTTTCAAAACGCACTTCATTCTCGGGAAGGAAAATTTCGACTCGGTCGGCCCCTATGATCGCCCTTGTCGAGCGCGCCGAGAAAGTACCCCCAAATCCAGCTGTTCACGGGAAATCTCGCGCACCGAAAACTCCTTTCCTGTCCGCCGGACTCAGGGTCGGAAGAGGAGATTTCTCAGGCAAAAACGCGCGAGATTTTCCAAAGTCGGATTTTGGACTGAGGGGGGATATCTCTTACCCTGTGCGGCCATATGATCGCCCTTGTCGGCGCGGCCGAGAGAACTACCTTCCCAATATCCACTTTCACGGGAAATCTTCGCGCCAGCGAAAACTCCTCTCCTTCCCAGGCCCCCCGCCGGGACTTAGAGTCCAAAGAGGAGCTTTCTCCGGCAACAACGCGCGAGATTTCCAAAGTCCGGGATTTTGAACTGAGGGGGATATTTCTACCGTGGGGCGACATATGATCGCCCTCTGTCGAGCGCGGCGAGAAATTACCTTCCAAATCCAGGTTTCACGGTAAAATCTCCGCAGCGAAACTTCCTTTCCTACCGCCGGACCGGGTCGGAAGAGGAGATTCTCAGGCAACAACGCCGCGAGGATTTTTCCAAAAGTCGGATTTTTGGACTGAGGGGGATATCTCTTACCGTGGGGCCATATGATCGACCTTGTCGAGCGCGGCCGAGAAATACTCCCAATCCACTTTCACGAAATCTTGCGCGCAGTCGGAAAAATCTCTCCTTCCCAGGCCCCCGCCGGGACTTAGAGTCCAAAGAGGAGCTTCCTCAGGCCACAACGCGCGAGATTTTCCAAAGTCGGATTTTGGACTGAAGCGGGGGATATTTCCTTACCGTGGGCGCCCATAATGATCGCGCGCTGTCGGCGCGGCCTGAGGAATGTCGAGCCTGGCGCCCGCTGCCCAGCGAATATCGCGCGCAGCGGAACCTCCTTTCTTTCCCGCCGGGACTCAGGGTCGAAAGGAGCTTTCTCAGGCAACACCGCGCGAGATTTTCCAAAGTCGGATTTTGACCGAGAGGGATATCTCTTACCGTGGGCGCCCATATGATCGCCCTTGTCGAGAGCGGCGCAGAAATGCCTGTCCCGAATCTCAGCGTTTCACGGAAAATCTTGCGCAGCGAAACCTCCTTTCCTTCCCGCCGGACTCAGGGTCGAAAGAGGAGATTTCTCATGCAACATTGCGCGAGATTTCCAAAGTCGGTTTCGAAATCGTATTTTCCGCTAAGGCACCTGAGCTATGCGTTTCTCAAGGAATCAACTCACGCTGGACTTAGCGAATTTTTTCACTTTCGAAAATCCCAAAACTCCGGCAGTCCGCTGGGGGGCAAACTTCTGCCGTGGGCGCCTCTTAATGCAATACCTAGCACCGAGAGCGCCCTTGCGTGCGCAGGCCCAGCGGCAACGAGGACAATGCCCGCTCCCAATCCGGCTCTTCACGGGAATTCTCGCGCAGCGCCCCGCGCAGCGAAACCTCCTTTCTTTCCCGCCGGGACTCCACAGGGGTCGGAACGCGCCGAGCAGGACGATTCTCTCTCAGGCAATCAACAGAGCGCGAGATTTTCGCAAAAGTCGGATATCATTATGGACGAGTGGAGGGAGATCACCTCTCTTACCATGGGCGCCATAGTGATCGCCCTTGTCGAAGCGCCCGAGAAATATGCTTCGAACCCGCGCGTATTCACGGAAACATCACGCGAGCAGGAAACTTCCTTTCCTTCCCGCCGACCGGCTGCCTGAAGCGAGATGCGAAAGAGGAGTGTTCTGCCATTGCACACATCGCGATGGGAGAATTTATCCAAAGTCCGGAATTCGAAATCGGTATTTTTCCGCTAAGATACACGCGCCTGAGCTCAGTGCAAAGGACTATGATACACGCGAGGAATCAACAGCACGCTGGACTAGCGACAATTTTCAATTTCGAACCCCAAACCCGGACCGTGGGGCAACCCTCTTGCCGTGGGGCGGGCTATCCTATGATCGCTCCTGCTCAGAGAACCGCGGGCGCGCAGAACCATGCCCTCGCGCCAAAATCGCCAGCAGCGGCTTCTTCCACGGAGAAATCTCGCGCAGACGAAACCTCCTTCTGGCCTTCGACCGCCGGAGCACTGACTCAGGTCGGAAGAGAGATATTCTGCAGGCACAACAACGCGCGAGATTTTCCAAGTCGGATTTTTGGACTGAGGGGGGCATATCTCTTACCCTGGGCGGCCATATGATCGCGCTCCTTGTCGAGCGCGGCCGAGAAATGCCTTTCCGAATCCAGTTTTCACGGAAGAATCCTCGCGCAGACCCGCACCTCCTTTCCTTCCCGGCCGGGAGCCAGGTCGAAAGAGGAAGAAACTATTAAACAGTCCTCCGCTGCGCCACTCGCGAGGAGATTTCCAAAGTCGGGATTCGACAATCGTAATTTTCCGCTAAGTCACCCTGAGGCTATGCAAATCTCTAGGGAATCAAAACAGCACGCTGACTTAGCAAAATTATTTCAATTTCGGAATCCAACAACCCGAGCGACAGCGCGCTTAGGGGGTCAAAAGACTCCCTCTCTATGGCTCGCAGAGAGTATGAGGGCGCGAGGCATCTACATTGACATCGCCCTTGGTCGAGCGAGGGCGGCCGAGAAATGGCCCTCCTCAATGCGGCTCCTCACGGAAATCTCGCGCAGCGAATACTCTTCCTTCCGCCGGGACTCAGGGTCGGAAGAGGAGATGTCTCAGGCACCCGACAGTAACGCTGCGAGTTTTCTCGAAAGTCGATTTATGGACTGAGGGGATAATCTCTTTACCCTGGGCGGGCCTATGATCGCCGCTTCGTCGAGCGCGGCCCGAGAAATGACAATTCCGAAATCCAGGTTTTCACGGAAAAGTCCTCGCGCAGCATAACTGGTTTCCATCTCGCCGCGACTCACGGTCCAACGTGCAGCTCTCTCTTGCAGCATCACGGGCAGGATTTCTCCAAAAGTCGGGATTCCGAACTGTATTTGTCCACGCTAAGTCCCACCCTGAGCATGCGTTTCGCAGGGAATCAACAGCACGCTTGGACTTAGCGGAATTTTTCAATTTCGAATCCCAACCCGGACCGTGGGGGCAAACTTCTTGCTGTGGGCGGCTCTATGATCGCGCCCTTGTCGAGCGCGGCCGGGAAATGCCCTCCCCAATCCGGCTCTTCACGGGAAATACCCGCGCAGCGAAACCTCCTTTTCCTTCCCGCCCGCCGGGACTCAGGGTTCGAAGAGAATCTCAGGCAACAACGCAGCGAGAACATTTCCAGAAGTCGGATTTTGGACGAGGGGGATATCTCTTACCCTGGGCGGCCATAAGATCGCCCCTTGTCGAGCGCGGCCGAGAAATACCTTCCCGAATTCCAGCTTTCCACGGAAAATTCTCGCGGCAGGCGAAACTCCTCTCCTCCCGCCGGGACTGCAGGGTCGGAAAGGATCTTTCTCAGGCAAACAACGCCGCGAGATCTTTAAAGTCGATTTTGGACGGCGAGAGGGATATCCCTTACCGTGGCGGCCATATGATCGCCCTTGTCGAGCGCGGCCGAGAAAATGCCTTCCCCGAATCCTAGGTTTTCACCGGCAATATCTCGGCGCAGCGAAACCTCCTCTGCCTTCCGCGCCGGGACCAGGGTCGAAAGAGAAGGCTTTCTCGGCAACATCGCGGGAGATTTTTCAAAGTCGGACTCGAAATCGTATTTTCCGCTAAATCACCCTAGCATTGGCAAATCTCAGGGAATCAACAGCACCCTGGACTTAGCGAAATTTTTCAATTTCGAATCCCAACCCGGACCGTGGGGGCAAAGACCCTTTGCGTGGGGCTCTATGATCGCCTTGTCGAGCGCGGCCGAGAAGTGCCTTCCCGAATCCAGGGTTTCACGGGATATTCTCGTCCGCAGCGGAAAACTCCTCTCTCGTTCCCGCCGGGCCTTCTGGTCGAAAGAGAGCTTTCTCGGCAACAGCGCGCGAGATATATCCGTTGTCGAAGTCATGTTGTCTTGAATGTTCCCGACTGATTTTTGATTTCTCTAAAAAAGTGGTAAAGAAATCGTTTCTCTTTTAGCGAAATTTTCAATTTCGGAAAAGGTAGAAGTTAGCAAGAGCTATATCAGGGAAATGGGGTGGTTTCAGAACCGCAAGTACTTGGAATTTGGTAAAAAATTCCGTGATCGAGAAGGCCACATGAGCCGGTGCGTTATCGTATTGGAGAACCCAATTTTATCTAGCGAGAGTGCATACATTTTCATGCCTTGCGAATTTGGAAACTTCCACTTCGATGATTGTGCCTTTGTTTCTGGGTCATACCCAAAACCCATGATTCGTCGCCTTAAATTCCTCAATTTAACAAATCTGCTTCACTTTTGACCCGATTTATCAGGTCTTGGGACACTTCAAGTTGGTGTTGTTTCTGCTGGTCTGAAAACAATTTTGGAATGAATTTCGCGAACAATCGAATGCATTTTCAAATCTTCAGTTAAAATTTACTACACCGCTTAAAAATCTAAATTTATTTCATCTGACATCTATCTCCCTAATTGTTAGTCTACTCTCGGAGAGCACTAAATCGCGAACTTCACAACGTTTTCGTTGGATGTTGAAGTGGATGACCGGCCGGACCGGGGTAATCTTCGATTCACGGTCATCTTTGAATCTGTTGAACCAGATAAAAAACATTTCACCGGATCAGACATTTATCCCCGTAAGCTATT
>JABUQX010031178.1:77500-90000 GCA_015478945.1 Trachelipus rathkii | reverse complement strand
CAACAATTGAAAGAGAAGAAATAGACTGGAGAGAGAGAGAGAGAGAGAGAGAGAGAGAGAGAGAGAGAGAGAGAGAGAGAGAGAGAGAGAGAGAGAGAGAGCAAGAGAGGTAATAAGACGAAAAGCCCTAGACACCAAATTTTCAAGGAGAGCTGTGTGAGTGGAACCAACCCAGATGTTGTAAGGCAGAGGTCTCCAAACGTTTTTGATCGCGTACCTCTAAGACGAAAATAATTATAAGTTGTACCCCCTACAGGCCTATAATATAATATATAATATACACATGATATAATATAATAAATAACATACACATAATAATATAATATAATAAATAATAAACGACCAATGAGAGAACCTCGCAGTCACGTGATACGCGATCATAAACTCGCAAGTGATCGTGAGCCTACTTCTTTGGCGTACCCCCAAGTATCACTTTGCGTACCCTCCGGGGTACGCGTACCCCACTTTGGAGACCACTGTTCTAGAAGATATCTAAGACTGAGTTTGAACTTTTCATATTAAATGTCAAAATTTTCACAGTTATATAAATGTAAATTTCAAAAGGTTAAGTTAAGTAATAAGCAAGCAATAAAATTCTTCTAATTAAGGTCACGGTAGGGAGACACAAATACCAACAATATCGATACAATATTAATACTCAAAGAATATCACCGTCACCCAACTAGTTCATTTCATCTCCAAATTTCCTTTCATTGTAAATTTAATGGTAATTCATATATATATATATATATATATATATATATATATATTATATATATGTTAAAAAATACATATATATATATATATATATATATATATATATATATATATATATATATATATATATATATATATATATATATATATATATATATATATATATATATATACCGTATATATATATATATATATATATATATATGTATATACATATAGTAAATATAGTATATATATATATATATATATATATATATATATATATATATATATATATATATATATATATATATATATATATATATATATGCGCGCGCGTGTATGTGTGTGTGCGTGTATGTATGTGTGTGTTCTTGTGTGTATATGTAGTTGTGGTCTTATAAGTAATTTTTTTATTCCATTGCGTTTTCATTGTTAGAAAGAAATGCCACAAGAAATTACACGCAAAGAATATTAATAAATTAATATTATTTGCAGAGAGATAATCGTCATCCTAGAATTCATTTCATGTCAAAAATAGCTTTAATTGTAATTATAATGCTAAATTAAATTTTAATATGTTTAATTGACCGAATTTGAATTTGAATTTGAATTATAATATTTTTTTTTTTTATGCAGAAAATATTACTGGACTGTTGTTGAAATTACACGTTAGATTTAGTTGTGATATTAGTGATATTAGGATATAAGTGATATAAGTGATATTAGGTATAACGAGACATGGATGGCGAAGGTTTCGGGTACGATTGCTAAAGTTTAAGGGCAAATGTCAGGTTCTGAGGTACGAACTTGAAAAAAAGGTTCCTCTTTTGGGATTTAATTAAACTTTATCAAAGGGGAAATTTCAAAGTCAACTTGGTTTTCCTCTTGAAATTTCAATTTATTTAGTTATATAATTCGTAAGAAAATTTGTCAATTTGGGTAAAGAATTTTATAGATTGTGATCTTATAGGTATGCTAACACATATAATTAATGGTGGAAACTGTGCAGAAGGTATTACTTAAATAAACCAAAGAAATTTGATTTTAATTGTTTCAGGAAAAGGATGACATCAAGTTTTCTCCAAGAAAACAAGAAAGGCAAAATAGAGTGAGCGAAATGAAAATATTTAATTTTCAGTAAAGATGTTTCCAGAATTAATATTTTAATCGAAAATATAAAAGAAACCGCAAAAACTTAATTTGTTATTTAATGATACAATAATCAAGTTAAAAATAATACACACTCCCAAACTCAATTTATACTTTTACTTTTTTTTAAGTTTACATTTTTTCATATAATTTCAGCTTTTAATATTTTATTGCTTTTTTTTTCTTCAAAATATATACATTTCAATTGCTTATTCTATTACAGTATTGCATAGAGTACACTTTATAAGTTTAAAACTTCAAAAGTTAATTTCTTTTTCACCACTGTTAACACATTGTGGCTCTAATATTTATTTAAAGTTTAGGTGGCGTGTGCATGGTAGGATTAACAAGTGGTTGAAAAATAGAACACAATGTGTACTATTAAATGCCAATATGTCATCATGGAAAATAGTGAAGAGTTGTGTCCCACATGACAGGGTTTAATGCTGGGCACTATTTTCCTCATATATATATATATATATATATATATATATTACTAACTATTATATATATATATAGTATATATATATATATATATATATATATATATATATATATATATATATATATATATATATAAATTATGTGGGCCAAAAGCTTAAATGTAAAGTTTTTAAGTTCGCAGATGATACCAAAGTGGTCACTTCTATAAGGTATAATGATGGATGTATAAAGATTCAAAATGATCTTGACAAACAGTGTGGGTGGGCAGATAAGTGACAAATAAATTTTAATGGTAAAAGGTGTAAGGTTCTTCATGTAAAATACAAAGAAGATTTAACGACGATATAAATAGGGGGGCTGGTTTGTCGACCAAGAAAGCGGATTTAGGTATGTAATTGCCAGTAATATGAGAAGGGCTAGTCAGTCGTTAGAAGAAGTAACAAAGCTAATAAATGCTAGACATATAAATAGCAATGTTTTTTTTTACAAAAAGAAGGAGGTTATAAAAGTAGGCAGTATATTAACTATGCTAAGTTAGTATTGGAGTTTTGCGCACAAAGGCCAAAAGGCTTATAAACTGTTCTGTACTTTCTAGTTCACTGACCCTTTATCTTTGCGGCGCGATGTTGAGTGCTTTATCTCTTTTCTTAGGTACCGCAAGTGGCAGTGCTAAGGACTTATCACTCGCGTACCTCCTCCTTTACGTCGCCCTCGTAGCATAAGGGGGCTGTATCTGCACATGAGTTTTGTGTTGAGGTAGGTACTCAGGCTAGTTCGCTGCGGTGCTTCCTTCTTTCCTGCCACATATATTCTGTGGAATTCTCTTCCATCTTCTGTGATTCCTGCTGAATTTAATCTCCCCACTTTCAAAGCTGCGGTCTGTGCTCATCTGCCGTATTTGCTCTTAGTTGTGACTTATGAGTGAGTGCAACATCCCTCCTTGAATAGGGCTCTGCCCGTGAGTGGTGGTGACAACTGTAAAAAAAAAAAAAAGTGTTGGGCCTCTTATTAAGAAGAGGCATAGATATGCTGGAGAGAGTGCATCATAGAACAACAAGGATGATTTCTGGCTTTGAGGGTAAGAACTATGAAGAGAAGTTGAAAAAAAAGAGTTAGAAATGTTTTCTGTAGAAAGGCGATTTCTTAGAGAGGATATGATACAAGTCTTCAAAACATTTACATCTCTCGACAATATTGAGATCAATAAATTCTTAGTACCAGACCATGAAAGGGAGACAAGGGGACTTGATAGGAAAATTAAGAAGGCATTCCATCTTAATGTAAGAAAATTTTCATTTAGTCATGTTGTTAATTTTTGTTGTTGATTATATTTCACTTGCAGCATTTAAGAGAGGATTGGATAGGTATATGGATGGTATGGGTATCATACAGTATAGTGTATTATGACCAAGCCTAATTGGCGAGATTTAGGTAGTATTTAAAGTTAAGATGCATGCTATGAAATGGCAATAATCTTGTTAAACAGTTGTAGTGTATAATTACTCATGGTATAGTTTTTACATTAGTGGTAATTGGTATATATATTATATCATATCATATTCTATTAATGAATATAGTTTTTACATTAGTGTAATTAGATATAATATATATATATATATATTTAGCTTTACTTTCGTGTAAATATCTGACAAACCTTAGGGTGCTACGAGTTGCTGATGCATGTTAGTTCATATATTACTATTCTCTATATATTATATATATATATATATTATTTATATAGAATATTTTTTTATATATATATCCTTTATATATAATTTTAATTAATGTTTTTATATATCATTATATATTTATTAAAAATTACATATTATATTAAATATACTATATATAAATAATATATATTTATTATCATATTATTATATATATATATATATATTATTAAATGTATAATATATATATATATATATAATTATATATTATATTTATATATATTATCATTATTAGATAAGTATATTCGATATATATATTATATATATATATATATCCATATATATATATATAAAATATCAATATTTACCTTTCTTCCTGCTTATATATATAATTCAGTAAAAAGAATTAGGCCATTTGCACGCCTTATTTCGATCTATCTCTGAATAATTACTAGAGCAGTCATATTAAAGCGATATTTATGGTTTTTAAGACACATTTCGGGCTTGGAAGGGCCGTAAAATCTTGGTAATCCAAGAATAATGCTAAAAAACCTCACGTAGAAATTTGTTCTCAAGATATCCTTTTGGGACGCGTTTATCATCCACTGTTGGAAGGATATTAGCTGCTGCTGGAGCTTTTGGAGCTGCTGGAGCTGTTGGAGGGGAGGAGGGTGACCTAAATTTTGAGCTTTTAAAATGATAAGTTGTCTTTTTCTCTCTCTTGGCTTTGGATTAAATGTAATTTGTTCTTCTGAACACAAATTTATTGTACTTAGATTCATATAAAGAGCCTTTTGACATCTGGAATTAATGTTACAAAAATGTTAGGAAAAAAATAATAAATAATTAAATAAATAAATAAATAAATGAATAAATAAATAAATTTAATGTTACAAAAATGATAGAAAAAAATAATAAATAAATAAATAAAGAAATAAATAAATAAATAGATAAATAAATAAATAAATTAAATAAATAAAGGTCATTATTAACATTTAGTATACGTACAGTTATGATAATTAATTTAATTACTATCTCTCTGTCTCTCTTCATATATATATATATATATATATATATATATATATATTATATATCGGGTACTTCTATATACTGTTATATTATATATTTATATATATATTATATACTATATATATATATAGTCTTTTTATACATATATATACTATATATATATATATATATATATATATATATTTTATTTATTATTCATATTTATTATATATATATATATATATATATATATATATATTGTTACCGGGCCACTTCAACTGATGCCGGTAACTCAAAGTTTTTTCTTGATTGTACTAAGGTAAACAAACAGCGGAGGAAAGTTTATAATATAAATTCATATACATATACAATGATACCGTCCCGTGAACGAATAAGCTTAACCTAATAATAAATATTATAATTTATAGAAAATATTTACAACTAATTTAATTTACTTCTCAGTAATGAACCACCGATTAGCTTATCAGCTAGGTTTTCTTACTATGCACCAAGTAAGATGTTTGGAACGTATTATTTCGCCGATGACAATCACTTCCAGCAAGCAGCGCTTCTCAGTTGAGCCTCGCAAAATCGTATGCTTCAAAATAGAACGGTGTTTGGATCAAATGGTAACCTACAGAGAAACCCGAACACTTGAACATTGCGGCAAGATGCAGACAGACTTCCGGGTACGACGTTCTCTAAGTGGAATGCCTCAGTAAAGGATCGTCTAGCCTGGAACCTTCCAGTTTGGTCCCGAATGACGACATGAGCACTTATGATGCGCAGCTATACTGTCGAAACGCCAACTTTTCAATATACAGCAAAACATTTGTCAATAGACATATTTTAGCTGGTTATCAGTTTCCAATATGTCGGCCTACCATGTGACTCCCCACAGAGATTGGTGGTCTAATCTCTAAAAAGAGAAGCGACTTTCCTTGGTTGTTCTTTGAGAGGGTCTCTTTTTTCAGCTCCGTCTTCTTTCATATTCCCAAATTTTCCATATTACGTTTGAAAACCTCTTCTACAGGCCCGTTGATCGGTTCTTGGTGGTAAGACTTGCTACTTTTCGTCTGCAATTTCAGCTCCGTTTGAACTTATCATCCCTGTTTCATGCTTGATTTTGTGTCATTACTGAGCTCCCTTAACTCTTCATGCAAAGCTTCTTTACTCCTTGGGGTTTTCAAACTCAAATTTATTCTGATTCTTTTGAGCCGTCCATTCTGTCTTGATTCGAACTCAACTCTCTTTCAATTTGTAAAGTCGTGTCTAATTACTAATTTGTTGTTCGCTCTCACTTCTTTCCATTTAAAGATTCTTAAAAAAATTAATGTTAAATTTATTTAAGAATAGCTTTAACAATTACAGTTTTTCCTTTTAAGGACACTACTGAGCCGTCAATGCGTTCTAATCTTGTTTGATTTTATATAATTGTCCCACAATATAATTTGGAAGACGTCGGTTGTACTGAACGTATGCTAAGAGTTCGCATTGACGGTCACAAGGGTGTTTGCATGACCGGTACGAAGCTGCTCTAGTAAGGAGCACTCCTCAATTAGACATCATTCTTTGTTTTGTAAATATATAAAGTTAGGTATAGTGACTTTAAAATTTTAGGGCAGTTTGGTACGAGAGAAAGTTTAAATCTCAACGTCTTTATTTCGTAAAACAAATCCATCCAACATTAAATATATTTCTGCAGTCCATATATATCTCTGATCAAATAAATCTGTCAGTTTTGAGTGTTCCCCATGTAAACAGTTCATTATTATTCTTTCATTTATTTATTTATTTATCTTTGTTTTTTCCATTAATTTTAATGATGCAAATAATTTTTAGTTTTTAATTCCTTTTTTTTTCTCCATATCTTGGCCTGCCGATAATGTTCTAATTTTTTAGTTTCTAACAAGTACTTTTAGTTTTTATAATTTTAGCCTTGAGAGTGGAAAAGGTATAATATATATATATACATATATATATTATTATATATATTATATACTTAATTTTATATAGTTTTATTATATATATATTTATATTATATATATATATATATTATTATGATATATATATATTGGTTATTTAATATTTTTGCCAGTAAAAGGTCAAAAATCCTGTCCCTTGCAGAATTTTATTTATATCTATAATTTCTTTTATATTCAAACGTCCCTGAGACCTTTCAGAGAGATGATATTACGGCAATACTTATAAGATATATATTACTATATATATATATAATTTTATATATATATATATATATATATATATATTTATATATATTATCATATATATATAATATATATTAACTTATATATATATAATATATATTTATATATATATATTATATATATATATAATTATTATTAATATATATATATTATTATAATATATCTTATATATATATCTATCTAATTTATATATATATATATATATTATATATTATATATATATTTATATATATAATATATATATATTAATATATATATTTAATATATCATTTATATATATTATAGTTTTTATCTATTGCTTATTTTCATATTTTAGTTTCATTCAATTATTTTTATATCAAAATATAATTTAAAAAATTATATCATATTAATAATGTAGAAATATATAATATAATTATATATAATGTAATTAACTTTGAAATTAAAGTAATATAATTTGATAATATGAAAATGAAATGTAACATGTAAAACAATTAATATTCATATCGGGTTCAGTTTTAATATTAAAAAGTCTCATCTCTAACATGATAATCCTTTAGATTTTTCCTCCAAAATTTACAGTATAAATCATATTATTTTTAAAGGAATGCTATTTTTCATTCACAATTTTTCTTTGTTAGTCGCACTGACACTTGAATTTTTCATTTGGAAAAAAATTTTCTTGTTGATAATTTTTGTTTTGTTTCGCACAATCTCTCATAAATCCTTTGAGATTGAATTATTTAATACTATATTGTTTTTTTTTGTTCGTATTTGTAATGTTTTTGTGGAGAGGTATTAAAAGGCTTGAGTCGAAAGGTTGATATATTTACACAATACAAAAATTAGTGTATTATCCAATAACTACACACGTTAAGTATACATTTTATTGAATATTTAAGTATATTTATATATATTTTTTTTAAATAAAAGATCACACCTTATGGGCATAGCCCTATTCCAGGAGAAGAAATTCTCTAGGTAATTTCTACTACCTAGGATCCGGATTAGGGATCGAACCCGGGTCCTTGCCATGCGACTCTTTCGCTTTACCGATTGAACCACGGTAGCAGGTATATATAGGGAGAATAATAACGATTTATTTGATTTATTTGTGATAGTCAGACGCGATCTCTCCAAGTGTTAATTCCAGCGATCGGTTTCATAGTTGCTGAAACGGTACTGATACATATATATATATATATTATTATATATATATATATTATAATATATTATATTTATATATATTATATTATATATAATTATATATTTTTATATATAATAATATATTATATATATATATCATATAATTAAGGGGACATATGACTTTGATGATGTCATTACTAACAAATGTGTTAACATTTTATTTTCTTTAATGATATATGGATTTTTATTGTGTAATTTTAAGGTTTGAATAATGTATTTTAGCTGATAAAATATTTAGATATTTGATCATCGAATTTGGTTTGGGAATTTGATGTTTGTTAAAAAATAATTTGGTAGAAAAATAAGATGTATTCTTGTATTCTTTTTAAATTAAAAGTTGGCAACCCACGGGTATTGTCCTATACAGTGAGGGAAACTTAACTAGGATACTCACGAAGGGGGGGGGGGGAAACCACGTCTTCATAAACATTAAGCAATAACTATACTGTTATGTTACATTATTATCTAATCAAATAAATCAATGTAACTAACCCAACTTTTATTTCATGTTTTTTTTTATTTTTCTAGCTGTGAGGTACCCAATTATACATATGTTTGATAGGTTAAGTATGCTTTATTCTTATCTTTTAGCGTTAATAAAGAACTACGTTTTTAAGACAAAAGGTGTATGTTTTTGTTCATTTAGCACTGGGGTGGCAAAACACGGTGTTTTGGTGAAAACCACAACAAAAAATAAATAAATAAATAAATAAATAAATAAATAAATAAATAAATAAATAAAAGTGGCGTTGTGGATTTTTTAGTTTTTTCTTTTTGTGCTAAACAAATTATTTTTATTTTTATTTTGACGTAAATGAATTAAAATAAATTTTCTTTAATTTTTAATGCAACAAAATCCTGAAAAAAAAATAGAAAAATAATTTTCATTTGTTTGTAAAAACAAATGTAAAACAAATATAAGTTGCAAATGTTATTTTTCATATTATTGTTCAGTTAATCTATTCTAAAAAAAAAATTGATATTGTTTCTGAAAGGCTTTCATAGAATTTACAATCAATGATTTAAGTTCATAAAGGAACAAAAACTGACGTCACGAAAATAAAAAAAAATATATAATTTATTTATTTATTCATTATTGCTCTTGCAATAAATAATTCTTTTCCAAAATCGATTCAGAGTTACAAAAGAAAAAAAAAACATTGAATAACTTACACCATTTGTCAAATTTATATAACCTATTTTTTGTGACACCAAAAATTATTTGCTTTTACTTAACTGTTAACCTAAAAACCCAATTCAAAAGCAAATTCTGCAGAGAATTTCTATTTGTCTTTATCAACTGATGAAACAAGATATATGGACAATATTGCAACATAAAGAACACACTTATATATATATATATATATATATTATATATATATATATATTAATTATTATATATATAATATTATAGTATTATTATATATCTTATATATATTATATAGATTATAAATATATTATAATATATTATAAATATAATATATATATATATATATATATATATATATATATATATATATATATATATATATATATATATATATATATATATATATATATATATATTTAAGTATATATATTATATATATATAATATTATATATATATATATTAGTATATAATATATTATATTATTTATATATTATATATTTATATATATTATTATATATATTATATATATTATATATATAATTATTATATTTTATATTAATTATATTATATATATATAATTATATATATATATATTATGCATATATTATACATATATATATATATATATATTATATTATATATATATTTATACGTATATATTATATATATATATATATTAGTTTATATATATATATCATATATATAATTATATATATAAATATTAATAAATATATATATATATATTTATATATATTATATATATTATATATAATTATAAATATTATTTATATATATATATTTATACTAATATTATTAATATAATTTATATATATATATTATATATATATTATATTCTATTTTTATATAATATATATAATTTATATTTTAAAGAAGTTTTTTATTATATTAACTTTTTTTTTATATTTAAAAGTGTATTATATATATATAATATATATATATATATATATATAATATATACTCTATTATTATATATATATATATATATATTATATATATATTATATATAATATAATATTATATATATATATATATAATTATATATATATATATATACTATATATATATGTTTATATATATATATAATTATATATTATTATAGATATAATATATATATATATATTATTATATATATATAATATATTTATATATATATATATTATTATATCATATATGAGGTATAGAGCTTCGATAAAGATCTTTTACTATTATGCACTCTCTTCATCTTAATTAAGAAGGCCTATAGCGACAGCATGAACAATATACTGTTATTCCAACATAATCACTCTTCTTACTGATTACGACCAATATAATCTTGGATCGTGTACATATATCCAGGACAAATATTGTAAATATTGCATAAATATTATAAATACTGTATATATAATATATATATATATATATATATATATATAACATATATTTTTTGTATTAATTATAGTTCTTTTAAGAATATTTTTATATATACTTATTATATATAATAATATATATAATAATTATATTAAGTATATATTATATATTATATATATTTATATTATATATATATATTATATATATTATATCTATATTATATATATTATTATATTATATATATAATATATATATATATAGATATATATATATATATATATATATATATATATATATATATATATATATATATATACACGCAGGGGGTATTGATTCTTATTATGGTGTTATGCTCTTGGTATGCAACCAAGAGCATGGTATAGTGATAAAAATCAAAGCTAGGGGGGGACTTCGTGTATCCCTCCGGCTCCAGCACTAATATGTGTATTTGTTGTACATTTGTGCATTTGCATTTGTCACATATGTAATCTGTCTCTGAGTCTTCATCCTTTCCCTTCATTTTTCATATTACTTTTCTGTTTTTTTTTTAATTAACTTCCTCCACCACAGTTTCTATCTTTTTTTCCAGTTTTCTTGAGAAGTAGATGAATGCCGATGACACCCTTCCTTATGGGAGGGGCACCTGGCGTCATATGTGATGAAGGGGTGTGATTCGTGATTCGGTGCTCACGACCTAGCACCAGGTTTGGATCTTTTTCGGTGACCCCTCTAACATTTATAATAAGAGACTTCTCACGGTCCTCCGGGCTCAAACTTCATAGGATTCGACACTTATGAGGGGAGACCCATTTGATTTAAAATACCATGCAAAACCTTAATTCGCCTCTGACCCTAATGGACTTAACGATTACTGCCCACGCCCCGATTAATGAACTTACTCTTCTGAATTGAACTTCAAATATTAATAGCATGATTTCCCCCATTTCACCTGGAAGGCTTCTGTCTATACCCAGCGATCAGTGCCCTGGCAGGCCCTCGACATTCCAGGTGTCCAAATGATCGAGGCATCCCCAAAAAGGTGCCCCTCGTCCTAGTCGCTCTCAATTGTTTACTCTATATGCTGCTTCCCCTCCTGGACTAGCCAACACAACATTCCCGATATATTACTTATTGCGATCCACCACCTCCAAAGTTCTTACTGAGCAAAGAATCATCATCCTTAGCGATGCACTTGATAAAGCTTTAGGAGTTGAAGAGTCCTAGTCACGTTATTGAGGAATGGGTCTCTTTTTCGCTCAATTTTTATACCTTGACAAGTTCTATCTGCTCATCCTTATTCTCTTGGAAACATCCTCTTGTTCCCACTTCTGATGAATAAGAACAAATTCAAAGGTACTATTTACTATTTAGAACAGAAAGATGAATATATTTGCTGTCATTCTAAGAAATCTACAGCAGAAAAGATTTCCTGTTACAAACGTTTACAGATATCCCCCACGTTTTAACTCGCCTGATGCCTCTAATCCTAATTTACTGCTGACCTTTAACACCCCTTTCACCTACAAGATGAAAATTAGGTTTACAAGCTACAGTGTTCATACGTTTATTTCCAGACCCAGACGTTACTTTAAATTCCAGCG
>JABUQX010031178.1:57500-72500 GCA_015478945.1 Trachelipus rathkii | reverse complement strand
ATATAAAGTTATAAAGGATACTCCATATAATATATTTTGATTTATATAATCCTACATACTGTTTTTATGTATAGCATACTTTGCTTAAAAATAATTTAAAAAAGTAAATATACTTTATGGAATTTATGTAGATATTCTCCCTCTGCCCTCCCACGTTCCCTCCTCTTCCTATGGGACCTATGGTATTTTATTTTCATTAAAGGAAACGACCATATGTATGTTTAGGGAGCACATATGAAAAATACGCACCACATATTTTGCTTAACAAATTTATAGGTATAGAATAGTTGTAAAATATATCGATTTTTCAAAACTGAGGAAACGGTATCGATAATCAATATATCGAAAAAGGTTATTGACTGTTTTTGGAAGTTTCTGGTTCATATCTGAGACCTGAGAGAAAGCTGACAACTCAATATGATGATAATTTTTGGAACAGGTTCTGTATGTCTCTATATTTATTGAAATTGAGGTTGAAACAATTAAGTTTGTACTTGATTCATGGTTGCAATAAATCTGTTGGTCCTGATAACAAATATGGTGGAATTCTAAGAAAATGTAGTAGTAGTAGTAGTAGTAGTAGTAGTAGTAGTAGTAGTAGTAGTAGTAGTAGTAGTAGTAGTAGTAGTAGTATTTACTGGCGTACGCAGGATATTGTTTCGGGGGACAGGTATTGAAAGCTGCTGTCCCTCATCGTACTTAAGAAATACGAAAATTGATGTTTTAATCCTTGCTTTCTTATTTGTAAATAACTTTACTATTTCTTCATGATCTAGTTTTGTGGCGATATCAGATTCAACCCTACCTTAAGATCGGCTGCAACTCACAACCTCGACTACCGTCCCTCAAGATACCCACTGGACCTCAATTCTTCAGACCCTCAATTCTTTGGGACCTCGATTCTTCGGAAATTCAATCATCACCAGGCCATCACCTCAGGGAAGCTACAAAAATTTTCATATTATTTTATAATACATTTTAATTTATTATTATATTATTATTATTATTATTATTATTTTATTTTTATTATTATTATTATTATTATTTTATTATTATTATTATTATTATTATTATTATTATTAAAGAGGATGGAATAAATTATAGAAGTGTCTACTTTAAATCTACAGATAAAGGAACATACTTGAATTTCGACCCTTTCACTTTTCTAAACTACAAAATTGCTACGAACGTTTAAGATATTCGTTTGACTGGACCCTTTTGATAGTAGAAATTAAAGAATAAGCAGAATCTAATAAACAATAACTTCCCCTCAGTATATTAGAGAAAACTATTAAGAACACTTTAAATAATTTATTTGCCAATACCATCATTGAAAACGAAAATGATATGCTCGTAGTATATTATAAAACTGAAAATATTAGTCAGAAAAAGAGGAAGAACGAACAAATTAACAATTAATTTTAAAAAAAGTATTAATTAAAGCAAAAGACGGGAAAAAGCTTATATATTAAGTTCGTACTATAAGCCATTGAAACTGAGCTCTTGCTTCTCTACTCGTGAAGCGTTTTTCGGATGGTTGAGAGTTAGTAACCGTTTGTGTACCGATTTCAATGTTCTGCAAGGTGGATGTAACGCCGCTTATATCGGATACACAACGAATCCTAAACATGAGAATGTCGCAATATAAGATATAGCCGATGTAAAAATATTCACATTTAAAGGAAGAACACCAAAAAAAGTTCGATAACAGCCCATTAAAAGAAGCTTCTCCATCATAACAAGAAAACATGATCTTTATGATTTGCGCCTAGGGAATCGTTCTCATCCATACTAAGACGGAAGAGGAACATAAAATAATAATAATAAATGCCAAAAATTGACAAAAAAATGACTAATGACAAAAAGCCAGTGCAAGTTAACTTCTCTGACTTTTAAAAATTATTTATTTTATTTATTATTTTGTATTTATTTTTCTCACCATTTATTTTATCAAAATTGTAAAATTCTTAAAAAATAAAATTTATTCCTTTTGAAAATGTCGAGTGTTACGGGGCGATAGCTTGGGGACTATATTTATATCAATGTTTTATTTTTATTCAAGAATAATATTAAAGAAATTTCTTTCTGTTTGAAAGAAATACTTTCGGAGGCTGAAAAGCATCAAAATAGTATACCTTTATTATTTATTTTATTATTATTATTATTATTATTATTATTATATTATTATTATTATTGTCAATTACTATTATTATTATATTATTAATTATTATTATTATTATTATCATTATCATTATCATTTATCATTATCATTTCTTATCATTATTCATTATTATTATTATTATTATTATTATTTTATTATTAATTATTTATTATTATTATTAGTGATTATATTATTACATACTTTGAAATATATTTGTATTAACATAAGATTTCCCCTCATGGTAACCTATCGAATCCTTTCTTCACTATATGTGTAGTATATATATATATATATACTATATATATATATCATTATATATATATAATATATATTATATATATATATATATATATATATATATATATATATATATATATTATATGATATATTATATTTTGTTTATATACTATATATTTGCTGTGCGCATATAAGGGTACATTCTCCAACAACGATAAGCAATCGCTATCATTCCCGCTTTACTCTTCTTTTCTCTTTTTTCTTCCCTGTCTTACAGCATGCCGGACGACACCCATCCCTACCCAACACGCTGAGGATCCAGACATTTGGGTCTTAAATGAGGAGGCTGTTTTTCTCGAGGGGGCGACTGAAAGAGTAAAATACTGCCATCTCATAGCGGCTCTACCCAACGCCACCCTCCGTTGCTATTCGTGTGAAGCTTTTGTCACACTTTTTTCTTCCGCTACCCCATACATTGCCCTTAGGAAGCTGTTGATAGCTCGCTTGTCGCCTTCTCAGGAGGCCAAGCTGGAGCAGCTCCTAAGAAAAGAATCATTGGAAGACAGGATACCTTCGGAGTTGCTGGTGTCCATGCTAGCTCTATTAAGGGGCACATCTTCTGCAAGGGAGGAGACGATGGTTGATCATCTTTCCTTGCAGAAGATGCCCAATGTGGGCCTAGAAGGTCTTGGTCTCTTTGGATCCAGCACTGCATCTCATAGAAGAAGCGGAGAAAGCAGATAAGATGCTGAAGCTTCGCTCGCCTCAGGTATCTGCTGCCTCTGCCCCTACACCTCCCCTGCTACACCTTCTTTTCCCCCTACTGCAGGGGCTATCCCTTCCGGTCAACGCAAGGTTGTCTGCCTTGGAACAAGGTAAGGCTGACTTGACAGCAGAGGTCAGAAATCTGACTTCTTGTATCAGGTCCAGCTCAATACACTCCCGTTCAGTCTCCGGGAGGAGTAACTTCTTTAGAGGGAGGTCTCTCTCCTCCGGCAGGCGCGCTTTTCCCAATGGATAGTGCTACTACCATCACACCTTTGGTGAGCAGGTCAAAAAGTGTGTTTCCCCTGCAAATATCAGGGAAATGCACACAGCCAGTTCTCAGTAAGAGGACGCTTGGACTCTGGACCATCATCCCCACATCTTCATTCACCTTAATGTAAGGTGTATGATTACACCACTTTTCTTGTTCGATACTGGCGCTGACGTTTTCCTTCTCCCCAGGACCCTCACACCGACAGCTCCAGCACCTCTTCCCACCGCAAGCTTCACGCGGTAAATGGCTCCACCACAAGCCATTTATTGGGGAACGCCTACGCTCACTAGACATCTCTCTTAGGAGAGTGTTCCAGTGAGCATTTTTATAGTCGCAGACGTGGGACTCAAATCCCAACCAACAGGCAGACTTCCTCTCTCACTTCCACCTCCTGGTCGATCTAGAGAATAAGTGCTTGGTAGACGGTTCTACCACCCTTACTTCTTCTGGCTCCCTCACTCCTACTTCTCCTCTCAGAAGCATCTTCGCGGGTGCGCCTCCAACCATTCATTCTCCTCTGTTCATCCTCCTGCAGAAGGAATTTCCGTCACTTCTTCACCCCTGCTCTTCCACCTCTCCTACAAAGCATTCAGTTCTCCACCACATAGAGACCACGGGTGCGCCCACTTTCACCCGTGCTCGGCGTCTCGCCCCGAAGAAGCTCAAGGCAGCGAAAGCTGAATTCGAGCACATGCTATACTTAGGGATCGTGCGTCCCTCGAAGAGCAGCTGGTCCTCTCCCTTACATATGGTCCCTAAAGGCACCACAGGTGACTGGAGACCATGTGGAGATTTTAGAGCTCTCAACGCTTGCACAGCATCGGACCGCTATCCGGTTCCACACATCCAATCCTTTACATCCCACTTAGACGGAGCAACCGTCTTTTTAAAGGTTGATCTGGTGAGGGCATATCACCAGATCCCAGTAGCGCCTGAGGACATTCCTAAGACGGCAGTCATCACTCCCTTTGGCCTCTTCGAGTTTCTCAAGATGCCATTTGGACTCAGGAATGCATCCCAGAGGTTCATCGACATGGTTATCCAAGGCCTTCCTTTCTGCTGGGCCTACCTCGATGACCACCTCATCTTAAATAAGTCTCCTGAGGAACATCAGGAGCACCTTCGCCCCGTTTTCTCCAGGTTGAACGAATTTGGTATTCGTGTCAACCCGGAGAAGCGTATTCTCGGCGTTCCACCCTTACCTTCCTCGGCCACACGATCTCTGCAAAGGGTGTCTGTCCTCTGGAAGACCATGTATCTGTCATCCGGGCATTCCCCTTGCCGGACACCCAAAAACAGCTTCGCCAGTTTTTGGGATGTGAATTTTTACCATCGTTTTCTACAGTCTGCAGCTGATTTCTTTGCCCTCTCCCATCACATCGTCGCCCGAAAAAGAGAGGGGCCTCCACTAAGATGAGTGGACGATACGAAGGCCGCGCTGCTTTCAATTTGTCAAGGGACCCTGAGTCACAGCCATCTCTTCCTCAGTCCATCGACAGGATCTCTGCACCCACCTGCTCGAGATTGATACCTCGGATCTCCCCGTTGGTGGTTACTAGCAGAAGGCACCTGATATGATTTATGGGCACCTCTTGCATTCTATTCGCGTAAATTGCAGTCTGCTGAAAACTTTGCTATAGCGCTTTCTGCAGGGAAATTTCTTGAAATATTATCTTATAATTTGGAAACTTCATAGGTACTTCCTGGAAGTTGTGAATTCACACCCTTACAGACCCATCGATCACTTCTGCTATGCATCCCGACATTGGAACGGCACTCGGCCAAGAAGCCCGTCATTTGGAGTTATTATCACAATTTTACCACAGTACCATCGGCACATCTCAGGAGTTAGATTAATTTGAGCCCAGATTGCCCTCTCACACATCGAGGTTAGAGTTGTTTTGCTTTACCACCCATCAGCTACCAAAGAACCAAGACAGTTGACGAAAGTCAAGCATCTGAAGGCCCAGACCTCTTCCACCGGATTCTTTCTGTTCCAGCTCCAGTGTGATCTCTCTCCTGGCATTAGGAGAAGAAGCTTCCTGCGATTATTTGTCACTGGAACATCCTACCCCTTCGTTGATTTTCATCCTTTCGCAAACATCTTTCCTTACCTCCATTCCATTTCTCACCCCAGATTATCGTGGGCCTCACCAAAGGCTAGTACGCTCGCTTCATTGTGGCTGCAATGTGTAATACTGATGTGAAGTGGACTCTGAATTGCCTATCTTGTCAGTGGTACAGGTTAACACAGGTACACCAAGCACCCTAGCATCCTTCTTTGCCACCTGGTTTGAACGTCGAGAAAGGTCCAAAGTCCTTCTGATGCGCAATGGTAACGTCCTCACTTGTATCGATCGTTTCACAGGTTGGACCGAAGCTATTCATTCTCTCTGTTGCTACAGCGGAATCCATAGCCAAAGTTTTCAGTAGCTCACTTGGGTTTCGCGTTTCAGTGGTCCCGCTCACCCGTCACTCAGGCCAGGTGTAGGACAATTTGAATCTTTCCTGGAAGAGTATTTGATGCGCTCCTTGGTTCAGAGAGATTTTGGCATCACAAGTTTTATCGATTCAGTAACGGGCTCGTAAGAGCGTTTTCATGCCAGCCTTTGTCTTCACCATTACAGTCCTCAACTAGAGCGCTGGGACTTGAAGTTCCTTCCTTTAGTTCTTGGTTTCGCACTTCAAATTAAGAAGATTGCTTCAGTGCTCATGCTGCGAATGTCTATGGTTTTATCTTCACTTGCCTGAGAATTCTTTTCATCAGTCTTCTCCTTCTTTTTTTCGAAGATCCTCTTTCCTATCTTACCGGCTTGAGTTGCTGTGACGAGCCGTGGAGATCAAATTCTTTTACGCAGAAAAGGTGCACTTCTTTCTTCCAAAAGATCGTTCGTCATGCACGCATGTTTTGTGAGACATGATTCACACCGCACCTCACTCCAACCTAAGTACGATGGACCTTTTCCGGTGGTGCTTAGGAAGGAGAAGTTTTTCACTATTCAACGTCCTTCCCGCACTGAGGTCGTTCTATCGACCGTCTCAAGCTGGCCTATTTTGAGGCAAACCCTCCTGACATTTAGGACTTCGCAGTGTTTTCTTCACACTATTTCGGTCCCTCTTATATTACACTTCAGATTTCGCAGCTGAAAACGCCTTCTCCATCCAGCTCTTTCGCTACAAAACTACCATCAGATATATCTCGTTCGCCTTTAGACTACCTACTACGAAAAAGAGGCACCTAATCCGACTATGTACAGCCCTCTGTTCAGGCTCAGTTCAGCTCCCTGCACGCAGTCCGCCTTTGGGTCATTCCGCAGCTCTACTAGCGCTGGCCACCTCACAGGCTCAGGCGCTGGCTCCGACATCGGCTCGATCCTCGCACACGAACCAGCACCGCATACTAGGTCCGGTTCTTTCTCCCTTTCCTCTGTTTCCAACCTGCTATTGCAGGAGTCGTTGCTACAAGGTCCTCTTTTCTTCTTCACGGTCCCTCTTCGCTCTGCTCCATCCTTCTGATTCAGTACGGTAGATTCACGTGTGTTCGACAAGTTTCGTTGGCCGAGACCATTTTCTTGAACTAACTTACTCCTTCGGACCATCACGCTGAATTGGGGTGGGGGGGGTACAGAACCAAGGGGGGGGGGGGGTTAAGCTTGTCAACTTTCGACAAATTTCAGTTTATCTCTAGGCCTCATTATATCTATTCTTCACAGGTGGTGTGTTATCGATTATTGTAAAATCATTTATTTCGACAGTTACGATAATCGTAGCACCATGCTCTCAAGCGGCTGTAATCGATTGTCAATATTGATACCGTTTATTTTTCTGATATTCGAGAATTGATGCAAGCGTTGCTGCCTACTACTTCTCAGAAACTCATTTTGATAGCAGACATATTGACTGGAAGATTTTTTACCTGGTTAAGTTTATTATGCTTTTAATCTGGCAGTTGACCAGAATTTCATTTGCCATATTACTTGAAGTTTTGGGGTCCCAGTAATTCTCTGTGAATTTTGGTGGATTGCGAGTTGAGTAGTGTGGGAGAAATACATATTTTTGCAAAAAAAGATATTTTCTTAAACCTTACAGATTATAAATTTCTTAATACTTTTTAATGAGTAAACATCACAGTGTACTCCTTGAGTTTAGGCAGTACTCTTCAATAAATAAATTTTAAATATATATAGTATATATACTATATATATAATTATATATATTATTATATTATATATATATATATATATATTATATATATTATTATATATATATATATATATATATATATATATATATATATATTATATATATTTAATTATATTATCTTTTAAACTCTTCCATTTATATTTCAGTAGTTGCATTTTAACATTTTTACTCACACACAATAATATTATATTATATATATATATATATATATATAATATATATTATATATATATATATATTTTATATATATAATATATATATATATATATATATATTTATATATATATATATATATTATTGTGTGTGAGTTAAATATATTGGTAGTTGCTCATTTTTACTTTATCACACAACAATATATTATTATATTATATATATATATATATATATATTATATATATATATATATATATTATATATAGTATATATATATATTATATAATATATATTTATATATATATATATATATATATATATATATATATATTATATATATATATATTATTTTATATATATATTTATATATATAATATATATATATATATGTATAATATATATATATATAGCCTCCTATATATTATATATATATATATATATATATATATAATATATATATATATATACTATATAATATATATATTATATATATATATTAGGGATGGGCCGGATAGTGAGTTAAGACGGATAGCCGGATACCGGATATCCGGGCTGGAAGTTAACCGGATAGTTCCGGCCGGATATCGGATAGTGAATGTAGCCGGATAGCCGGATACCGGGTATCCGGCAGTCTGTTATATTAGCGTCGGGGCGGGGTGACTAATAAAAAAAAACTTTTTTTTTTTGCTTCTTCGTGGTAGTACTACAAGTTTTATTTAGATTTATCTTTAATTCAAGTGAATTTTTATGAATTTTTAAAAAATATAATAATATTAGTGTATAAAATGTCCTTAATTAAGAATTTCACATTGAAAAATGCGAGTTTTTTTTATTTGTTTTCAAATGAAAAGTTATGGACCAATTTTAATTATAATTTTTTCGTGTATACAGTTGAGTATGTTAGCTTTAACTGGCAAAGTAAATTTTTGTTCCAACAGTGCATAGTGTTAAATCGCTGGGCCTAACTTGGCCCGATTTCCCCCCCACCATAAAAATGATGATGGGGTGAATTGGACCACCATTTGTTAGTTCTTATTATGTAGCCTATTTATTAATTGACCATTTTTTTAGTGATGCTAATTTAAATATAACAAAACAGTTACTTATATTAGGTAAAAATTTTAAAATAAAAAATGAAATTTATATGGAAAATTATTGAGATTCAAAAAAGTGTCACAAATTTGTCCCACGAATGGGGTGGATTGGGCCACCACATTTTTATTTTATTTTATTTATCATTATTGATAATGTTGATTACATTATTAGTGACTATATTATAATTTTAAATTTGTTTGTTGGGTTAAACTTTATAAATATAAATAATTTAATTTAAATAATTAAAAAGCTATTTTTAAAAAGATGGCCCAATTCACCACACAATGTTGGTCCGATTCACCCCTTCAAAGGTTAAATGAGCTTTATTTAACTTTAATAAAACTATGATTATTAGATATACATTATTATTTTTATTTGCTGTGTTATGATCACCATACTAGATTTCAGAAAAAAAAAAAATCCAAAACGTGGTGTATTAGGGGGAAAGTGGGGAGACGAATTTATACCTAAAGTGGCCAACGTCACCCCCCCCGACGCTATACCGGGATTTATATATTATATATATATAATATATTATATATATTATATATATATATATATATATATAGTATATATATATATATATATATATATATATATATTAAATAATATTAATATATTACGCGTATATGGCTCAGTCTCCAGATTTTATGGTGCCCCCTGTATCGAAAAAAAAAACACTATATCTACATAAAACTTAATACTATTTTTTGAATTCAGCTTACATTGTAATGCAAGAACTAAAAAAAAAAAATTATATATAATTATTTAATTATAATAAATAACTCCAAAAAAAATTATAATCGTACGTTTCCAAAACTTATTTAAACATGATACCCATAAAAATAAACGTTTTCCTTATATCTTTTCAATAATTTATGGGAAACAAAAAAATATTGACAAAAATAAAAAATTAAAAAAATAAAAATATAAAGTTAAATTTAAAAGTAAAATTTAAATTGCATATAGTTTAGGTAAGGTCAGGTCAGCTCAGCCCAAAAAAATTTTAAATTCTCTAGAACATCTATCTTATCATTAGAGTGTTATGTTGTTTGTGTGGCGTGTGGGCGCGCGCGTGCGCGTATGCTTCGCCCTTAAATTTGAAAAGAAAATTATGGGGGACTCATGACTTTGACGCGAAAAAATTTGGGGGAACGAGAGAATTATCGTTCATAAAAACCTATTTAATTATTTATTTGATTATTTATTTAAATACTATTTATTCTTCTCATTTTCCTCCATTACAATGTGCGCTGATTTCAAAAATGTATTCAGTTTTTACGTTGCTATCATAGTTTTTTTTACATACATGGGACATCTAATCTGGGGCTTCGACCTATATATATATAATATATATATATATATATATATATAATATATATATATATATATATATTATATATATATATATATATATATATTATATATATTATATATTATATATAATATATAATTACATATATTATTATATATATATATATATCAGAGGTGGGCATTTGGCAGTCCGCAACTCCGCAATTTTGGAATACCCAAATTAATTGAGGAATTGCAATTGCGATTATTTGTAAAATGTTGTGGAATTGCAGTTAGCGGATTGCCTATATCATTCCGCAGTTAGAGGACTACAAAAAAAATTGTGGATTTTCAGTGGAATGCCAAAATTTATAGTCACATATTTTTACACGTTGGCCATCTTTGAACGTTTGATACAACACCTAAAAAATTCGTTTTTTTTTTTTGTTTTTTTTTCTTCAAAGGTTCATGTTTTAAACAGGTTTTCTTTTATTTCTGATGTTAAAATTTTATCAATATTATAAATTGAATATTGTGTTACTATTCAATCGACCGTCTCCCAATATCGGATAATATAGGTCTCGATTGTCCTATAAAGTTATAATCGATGTTGACCATTTATTCGTAGCACACGTTTTTCTTAATAAGCAGACGTATATTTATTTTCCAACATTGCATTTTATCAAGTTTTTTGCCCTGACATTTGCTCTTGATTTTTATATTTTATCAACTGAAGGTGGGTAACATTGAGAATAAATTCGTGTTTTTTTTTATATAAATTTTCTGTCTTTTCAATCTTATACTGGTAAATAATACCATGCTTAAACACGTTAAAATAAGCATTGGGGGTAATTACTATTTAGTAATTACCATACTTAAACTTGAGAATAAAATTGTGGTGGTAAAAATTGCATTAAAAATGTATCTTGGTAGCTTAATTCATTATAAATATCATATGTTTTTTACCATATATTTTAAATATTTTTATATATATATATTATAATATTTTAATTTACATATTTTTACCATAATTTATGAAAAGTGTCTCAATATTTCAGTATAAATTAGTATTGAAAGTCAAAATAAATGATGAATAAAATATATAACATTGCGTACCCAACATGAAATTCTAAACAAGTTTAAATATTATATTATATATTATATATATATATATATATATATATATATATATATATATATTATATATATATATATATATATATAGTATATATATATATATAATGATATATAGTATATTATTATATATATATATATATATAGTATATATATATAATTTTTCAAATTATTTGGAATATTTCCCAAACGAGGAAAGGAACTACTAGGGAAGTAATTATTCGGTTATCCGGCCGGATAACATGCATATCCGGCGGGATACCGGATAGTTCAAAAAACTTTTGGCCGGATAGGCCGGTACCGGATAGTTGCCCGGATATCCGGCCCATTCCCTGAATATATATATTATATTATTATATATATATATATATTATATATATAGTATTATTATTATATATATATATATATATATATATATATATATATATATATAAGTATATATATATTATTATATATATTATATATATATATATATATATAGTATTAGGATGTGCCGAATATTCGGTAAGTATTCGGTATTCGGCCTTTTTCGGCCAAATACCGAATATTCGGTATTCGGCTTTTTGGCGAACTATTTCGGGCCAAATATTGAGCTTTATAAACAATAAATTACGGCAACATAAGGGAAAGTCTATTTCATTAAAATTGAAAATTTTAGAAACTTATTTTCCAAAAAAAATTAAATAATATTAGCTAAATTTTTGTAGCCAATATGGCGAAAATCTTTCTCATTTGTCAGATCCGAGGGCCTTTGGAATTTTTAATATTTCCAAAAATAGAATTCATTAGTGATACGGGATAAAGGACAAACATGGTAGCTGGTATAGGGGAGAGTGGCTTTAATTCAAAAATTTCATGTTTTATTCACATGTTTTGAACTATGCATTCACGATTCAATTATAATGTCAGAAGTCTGTTTAAAGATATTTTATTTACTTGCAGAAAGCATATCCTCTCATTTTCCCATTCGCAACGGCAGCTGCAAGCTTTAAAAACTTTTACAGATGCAGCTGAATTGTCAAACAGCATAAATTAATTCAAGACGTTTCAACACGCTGGAACAGAACTTATATGCTTAAAAGATTGTTTGAGCAAAAAGTTTCCCCTATCCATATACGTTGCTGAATGCAATTAGAAAATGTTGACTGATTTCCTGGTGGCAAAATTATTCCATTACTTGAGCCATTTTGACAACATCACTAAACAAGCATTAAACGTGAAGTAACAGTCGCCCAGTGATCCCTTCCATTTTAGCAATTAAATCTATTTTTAAATAAGACAATTAAAAGCAAAAGCTTCAGTGGAATAATTACACTTGTTGAAGAACTTAAGAAATCAGTAGAAAAAAGAGACTTTCTAAGTTTCTATGTGATAAATCTTTGTGTATATGTATAGCTACTTTCTTAGATCTGCGATTCAAGCTAATTTTTCAACGTGAACCAGATGAATCAGTAAAAAATATGGTTCGTTGAGGCATGGAAAGAAAATGCACGAAAATTTAGCTCCTGATTCTTCAGCTGACGATAGATAATTTTCAGTAGTAGGGAAAGTGTTGAAGCTAGAAGTTCCATTTTCATCCTTTAATGGGATTGCGTAAAGAATTGTGGCCATCAAAATCGTCATTACAGAAAAAGAAAAAGTAGACGAGTTTGAAAAAAAGGAGCTTCCATTCTTCTGACGATGTGATATGTACATAAAAGTAAAAGGCTTACATACGAAATTTACATCATAGAAATAAACAAATATAATGTTTGCCTACTTTTGACCAAGTGAGACGATGTGATATTCCTGTCAATTGGTGGAAATACTGGAAAACTATAGTTTTAGTTGAATTTGAAAAAACTAGCAATAAAATACCTTTCAGCTCCACCGTCATCAGTCGAAAGTGGAAAGAATATTTAGACAGGAGGAAATTATTTATGAAGCACAGAAATAGGTTATCCCTTGGGAAATGGAGAAACTTGCTAATGGTTCTGTCATTTAAACATTAGAGCTTATACAAATTGAAGTTTTAGTTTTAATATCTTTAACTACTAAACTTTTCAATTTTCAATTTAATTATTTTTTTAATATTGTGAATAGTGGTGCTATAGTTAAGAAATAGTTATTTACTTTTTTGTTTATTACTTATGTAATATAACAAACTGGAAAACATGAAAATTTCTTGGACGGGGTTCGCAATTGATTATTTTGATGTGCTGATTCCAAAAATGGGCAATCGGTTTTGCATATCACATCGCATTTGTGTGATATTGTGTGTAACACAGATTGTAAAATCTTTTTATTGATTTTAACCTTAGGTCAAGAGGTCTATCACAATTATTTGGGATTTATATAATATATATTATAATATATATATATATATATATATTAGTATTATATATATATATATATATAATTATATAATATATAGTATATATATATATAATATATATATATTATATATATATATATATATATATATATATTATAATAATATATATTGATATATAACTCTAAAAACAAATCGCAATGAGTATAAGGTAAATAAAGTGTCAGATTTATATGTTAAACATATAATACATCTATGAATAAAGAGTAATATTGGGAACAACAATGAATGTAATAGAAATAATGGGTTAGTTAATTTAAACATACCTACGATGGTAGTAACGTTCTCTTCGTAGACGATCTACTGTGCATAGCGTGTGGAATATCCCTCATCAAGCTCCAACAACAGTCGGCCATCTTATTGAAATACCACTTGATATGTAAAAAGTTTTTCCAAGGGGGGAAAAAGTTTTTTTTTAGGGGGAAATTTTTTTTTTTTTTTTTTTTTTCTTTGAATGGAAAAAAAAAAGCGTTTTCACCCTTTGCTCTCATCACTAACATCGCCTAGATTATCCGGAAATTTTCTTAGCTGAGAATGTAAGTAGTGCAATTATACTCATTCACATCCTGATGAGAATGAAAAACTGTCTAGAGGGTTTCCTGTTACAAATGTTTATAGTTGGCTCTCGGCTTTCCTGTTCCCCAGAAAATTCTGTGCTACATCTGAAAAAGTATTCCACGCTCTTGCCTCTATCATACAGTCATTGTTGTAGCAAAGGCGGCACATCACGGAGGAGTGTTCGTATTTTGTGGGCCATCAAAATATCCCAGCTTTTTTCTTCTCGTCCAATCAGACCAGGAAACGTTAAGCATATATAGCGGAAGCATTCACCTTCATGGGTCAGGGCCTTCACAAATTGTTTCATCAATCCAAGTTTTATGTGCAGTGGAGGTAAGATGATGTTTCTCTCTGTACAAGTGGTTCACGTACGATGTTCCTTTCACTGGCGTCAAGGTTTCCCTCGGTGGCCATTTCTTTGGTCCAGTGATCCTTTGCCGCACGGCTGTCCAAATACCCAGGAAGCAGGGATATTTGGTGAAACTGCTTGCTGACCGAGCAAAATGTTTTACCATTTTTGGAGGTCGACGCATATTTACCATCCATGTGCCTGATATTGTAGCCTCTCCAAACTGTCTTGATTTTGCATACTCCTCTCTCATCCGTACCAAGTTCCCTACTGGAACCGAAGCATACCTGTTTGCCGTTGTTAACACACACACCTTAAACTGCTTTGGAAGTGTCAATAAACAGTCGCCTCACCTGCATCGTATGCTGGGAGTCGCATAGCAGTAGTTAGGCTTGCAACTTCACTTG
>JABUQX010031178.1:42500-52500 GCA_015478945.1 Trachelipus rathkii | reverse complement strand
TACTTTACAGAAATCAAAATTTAAAAAATTAAATTATTATTTACTTTTTCCTAACTTCTAAAATAATTTTTCTTTGAACTATGAATTGCATGAAATATGTATAATAATTTTGTTCAAAACAATTGTTTCTTAAAAATAAAACTGCTTCAATGAAATCCTTTTTTAACGATGCCCTTAGATCCGATGCCTGTTATTATATTAAATCCAAAAATGAGCACTCAATACTCATTTGAGGGGAGGCAAAGCTCTATCTGTGTAAGCAGCATCTTGCAAAATTTTTGGATAGTAAAGGATTGACTTCGTAACTGTTAAATTTGATTTTTCGGTGGATCTAATGCAATTATGGATTTTTACTTTATATTTTTCTGAAGTATTTTTTTGGATTGAAGGTCTTTAAATGGCTGATTGTCCTTTTACAATCTATTTTCTGTAAGACCTAATTAGTCCTATTCTCTATCAAATTTGGCTTCTTCATCTTCGCCTGACAAGATACTACACGAAAGAATTCCTGAAAGTAATGAACTTCCTGACTCTGATCCAGAATCATGTTCGATAGTGTTATTTATTTTAAGTTCTAGTTTACAAAGAGCATTAATACCATTTAATATCAGACTGATCAAAGCAAATTAAGAGTATATATTAATAGAAATTGAGGAAAATTATATTTGTGTTCGTGAAGATTTCTAGGTTTAGTGATTTGAAAGAACTAAAGGAAAATCTCCAGCGGAGGCAATCCTGCGGAAGTTAAAATAAATAGTGACTTTCTGTTTGATTAGCGATATGATAATGCAGCAGTAGTGAAGAGAAGTTATAAAGATGTTAAAGCTGTCGAAATTTATATGTTCACTGCTCTTCACGTTCATGTGGAGTACAGCTCATTAAAACTTTATTGGAGCAGTGAAAACAACTTGGCATATTTTAATAGCAAAAAAATAGGAAAGATTTTCTCATAAGCAACGATAAAATCTCTTTTGAGCATTTTGGGAGTTGCAAAAGAACATTTTACTTTTTGTTAATGAAGAAAAGACTTTGCCAAGTCTATGAATAATTTTCGAACATTTTGGAAGTTGCGGCAGAACTTTTGCTTTATGTTAGTGAATAATTGAGAATACCGCATTTCAGAATCGATGTAAAATGAAAAGAAATAAAACGATTGCAATTCCATTTCCTGATGATTTTTCAAACCAGTTAGAGAGCACAATCTATACTTAGTCGTTTTTAACACCACCACCAGCAACAACAACAACAACAAAAAAACAGCAACAATTTTTGGCAACAAAATCCATTCCGTTTACTTCGTAGTTGAGTTGGAGTTTATCATTTATTAATACAGTTATATAGCTATGGTCTTTTGGTCAAATATTTTAAGGTCCAAAGGTATTTGCTTAAAAGAGCGTAACTCTGTGCCTAATTAAAGTTTGAACCTTATATTTTATATATTTTTTTTGCATTATTATATGATGGACACAATAATTTAGCAACCTATCCAAAGATGTAACCACTTTGACTACCAGAGCCTAGTCCGTTTTCGTTTTTGTAATTTGTTCTTAGAACGGTAAGAAATAGGTCTTACTCATTTTTAGCGTGAATTTCGGTCAAAATGAACACCACGGCTTACGCTGTTTACTTTTGTTTACAAATAATTGGAATCAGCTGTTGTAATGGAGCTCGATAATTTGGAAGAAACAGAAATGAAAAAATACCATATAGTTTATATTACAAGTTTATATTACAAATAATTGATCAACTATTGTGATGGGACTGTTGGAAGTTCATTCACAGTAGTTTAGAGAAATTAGATTTAAAGCTGATTTTATTGAATGAAGTATGTTCAATTCAAAACGGCCTATTTACGTACAATGAATCATATTATTATTTTATTTCCTACGAATAATTGGATCATAATATGGCTGACGACAATAGAATCAAATTCATTACAATATTTGGCACAATCTAATTATTTCTAAAGTCATTACTCAAACACCTTTCTTATCCATTATAAAAAAAAGGAAATTAAAAGTAATTTCCTGTGTGCTTCCTGCCACCATTTGTTTTGTTTACATTTTGTCGTAAGCGCGTCCTAAATTCGGCAAGCACGGAAAATAGAAACCTTACAGAATTAAGGAAATTCCTTACGTTTGGTAAAGATTTCTTATGATTTTGTGCTAAATTTAACAAAACGAACGCAAGCTCGAGCATTTCTTACCGTTCGTAAGCACGAAAGCAAAAACGAAAATGCCTTTACTGTAAAAGTAGTAAAATACCTAATATTATTTAAATTTCATCATTCATGTTATTACAAAGGAAGGTACAGTAGAATGTCATGTGTGTATCGAAAGTTAAGCCTAGGTTGGATGTTTATTAGGTGGAAGCAAGACCGTCTTAAGCAAAGGGGGGGCCCATGTCACTTTAGGATATATGGGGCTCTTTTAGAGAAACTTAGGATAGGTATTAATAGAAACGTCTGACATTTTAGTTAGTATAATTTGTTATTTTTATATTTTATAATTTACAAACAAATGTGAACATACTTAAAAAATCTATTCGGCTACAAGAGGTACTTTTCTGAATTTTCGATTAGCAAAATCATGAATGACTTCTTCAAAGTCCATTTCTTTAAGCACATCGCTTTCAATGGATATCAGCGACAAATTGTTTAATCTTTCTTGAAGCATTGTACTTCGCAGTTTGCTTTTGATTCTTTGCAATGAGAAGGGGCGTTCCCCACTGCAGTTATTGACCATTATTTATAAAAAGATTTTAATTGCTATCTCTACATTAAGAATCGTGTCTTCGATATTACCTTCTTTTAAAAGATGATATAGTTCTGAAATGCTTATAGTCTCTTTACTTTCACTATTCTGCACACCTTTCAAATATCCTGTTAGATGCATACATTCCATCTCTAACTCTTTGGCGTTAATGTCATTGTGATAGACTTTAGCAAATTCCTTACAGCTGTATTTCAACTCTTCGGAATTTAAAATTTTCAAATGAGATAAGAAACTGAACCGTTTACTAATTTCCCTGCATGAATCCAATTTCTGTTTCAGATGAACGGTTCAGGTATCAATTATAGGAAAAAAATTTCAGCTTTGAATTTTTCTTTGCTGTTACTTGTACAGATGGCGCAGAACCATCAAAGTATGTCATACGTGAGCTTCCAGCTCTTATTCTTTGAGATAGGTCCTTAATCGTAGTCAGCTTCAGGATTTTTCTCTTTAGCGGACGATTTGAATTCATTAAAATTATCTCTGACAGTATCAATCAAATTACCAAGAGGTTAACAAATTTATTGCAACGTCCATTATTATGGTTTCTTTCTGAAGGTTGTGATTAGTTTTGTCAATCCAGATATTTTTTTCCAAAACTATGTTTTGATATTTCTTTCAACCCTACAATTATTTTCAAAATGACTTCAAACTTATAAAACATATGGGTCTTATACTACAAAATGTACGAATAGTTTTTTTATAAATTGTGCTCAGCAATGTCGAAATCCAAACCCACTTTTATTTTTTTTCAAAATGAAAAATGCGATAAATTTGCTAACTGTCACCATCATGTAGAGAAGAAATTTCAGAGGGCATATGAGTCAGAGAGATGAGGAAATTTTTTAAGTAATTTTTTGTATATGCAGTAGTTTTTGGAAATTAAAAAAAAATTTCTTTTGAGTATAAAAAACATTATACTAGAGTAAAAAGATGTAACTTGGCCGACTATACAAGCCTTGAAAATTTATTGTTGATCGGACAAGTAGAAATAAAAATATATAGATTTTCACTTTTCCAAAAAATGTTTTTTGGAAAGTGAAAGATTGATATACTAGGCCCCTATATTTTTTGGTATATCGTTGTATCGTTGTAATCGTTGTATTTCTTGCATTTTAATAATATGGCTACTTTAATTGTCCAAATGTTCTATCACTATGAGGTCACAAAAGGATCAAGTTTCAGTTTCCTGTCTTATTTCTGAATATATGCATCAATCGATTTGAGTACATAA
The DNA here is from genome assembly GCA_015478945.1 of Trachelipus rathkii. Lineage (NCBI taxonomy): Eukaryota > Metazoa > Arthropoda > Malacostraca > Isopoda > Trachelipodidae > Trachelipus > Trachelipus rathkii. The sequence goes on along the minus strand of JABUQX010031178.1, from coordinate 48,495 downwards.
TAGTATACGTGTGTTACTATCTAATCGACCCCTTATTCACCATCAAAATTATGCCGATTCTTCAGAAATATCTCGATAATTTTTATGATTCGATGCCTTATAATATTATGATTTACTATGGTGTTATTAAACTTAATAGTTAATGTTTAGTCTTGATCTTAGAAATGAAAAAGAGATATATTTTAATATTTTATAATACTAGATATATTCTTTTGTAAAATTGTTTTGAAGTATTATATTATGGTTAAATGAGGTACTCCAGTTGAAATCTTAGGTAAATTCATGGTAAATAATTAATAATTACTTTTTGTCTTTGTCTAGATATCAAGCTTATTGGGTTTAGTAAACAAAGTTTTATCTGTCTTTTGTATATATTATATATGAAGTCTATTGAACTGTATATAATTTTACATCTTTCCGACTAAATCATTGTCACTGCGAAAATCATTATGATTGATTAGTAGCGAGGAGGACCATTGTAAAGGGGATCATTTTCCTCCACAAAACCCATTTTACATATTGGAAAATTAGATGGGACAATTATGGTATTTATGTTTCTTAAAAAAGAAAAGTGGTTTTGTTTAATATCATAATGTTTTCATGTCATAATTTAGAGGTACAAAGTTATCAAATTTTATAATTGTTTTTTTTTTTATCTATAAGAGATTCTGGAAAATATAAGTTTTTGTAATTTATTTATATTACCTGCACACAAGTATATGTCTATATCTTTGATATAGACATTATATGTGCATGGAGATTATACAGAGGAATATTTATTTTTCCATTTATAGAATTTTACGATGTTTATTTCTTGTTTCAGATTAGTATTTTTCTTATCTATCTGTTGAAGTAAATGCTATATGCTAATTGTCTTGCATAAGTTTTTTCACCAATTTTTCAGTAGCAGGATAACTCAATTTATCATCAGGAATTTTCCTCATCTGGTTAAAATTTATAAGGTATGGATATCCATAAGATAGGATAAATGTATTATATCTATATTAATTTTTAGTTATTTATATTACTTAAATTTATTACTTTGAATAATTTCACTTACGTAAATTTAATAAGAGGTTTATGGAGGTATTATATATTGTAGGAGAATTCTTCTCCACCTCAATATCTAAGAACGCAAACTCCAAAAACCCTCCCAGACAATTTACAACTTGCTAGGGTAGGTTCTTAAAATTACTTCTTACTTTATTTTATTAGCTCAATTGTTGAAATTAATTAATGTCTTTAGTTGTTTAATTTAAAAGAATGAATAAAATTTAATTCATATTTTCATTATTACATTTGTGCTGTAAATACTTTTATTTTGAAGAATACTCAATATTTATCATAATTAGTTAATGTTATTTGTATATTATTATGGATGTCATTCATTACAATTCAGTTATTACATTACTAAATAGTCATGCTTTGGTTAATATTATTATGTTCAATTTATGTTCAGTTAGTTTAAATTCATTATATATTTATGGTGTAATTCAAATTAATGATCTGCTAATTTACAATCATCTAACTGTGGTATATTTTTCCACAGGTTTTTTTTCTGGGTCTTAATTCCATTTTAGTTGTGGATGTATTTTTACTTTTGGGTTTATTTTATTTACTCTTTCATTCGAAGGTCAATTGAAACTTTCATTCGTCAAAACTGTTCCTTGAGTTAAGCTAATTGTGGTCATTAAATTCATTAACATTCTAAAATTTAGTTTATTTATTTGGCAAGGGTTTTAATGGATTACTAGAAATATAACTGCAAAGTTATTCCAAGGTTACCATTGTATTTATTTGTTTTTTGTTTTTGTTCATTGATTCGATTCAGGACTTTAATAATTTACCAGAATCTCATGTATATAATTTGTGTAAATAATGCGGACTTAAAAGTGTCCTTTTTGTATATATAAATTTTCTCACTGATTCCGTTATTAAAAGTATGAAAATATTCTTTTGTCATTTAAAAACCTTTATTTATTTTTGCCATTGGTTAAACAATTTATTTAAATTCTTAGTATAAATTGATTTTGCCTTTAAAGTCTTTAAATAACTTAAGAAGAACTTCATAGACTTCGACTTTCTCTAATGTCGTCACTTTGTTTTGGTTGGTTTCTTAGAGTCAGAATTTTATATTAGCCATCTTTCTTTTCACTGACATTTAACAACACAGTTGGAGGTACATAAAGAACAGTCCCTGTGACACCACCTGCGTTGGAGTAAAATCTAGGCTCTACATTATCCGGCGGCCAGGAGGGGAAATTAAACAGCCTTGACTGTTTTTTTATTAATTACATTATCTTTCGGATCTTCAATCAAGACATTTTTCTATGGAAGGCCATTTGGTCTTGAATTGACGTGTTAGGTGGTCAGTCAAACTCTTTGGGGGCATGCACTTGTCAGAATAAATCTCCCTCCATTTTTCTGGTTAAGTTCCTGCCTGAATTAAAACCACATAAGAGATTGAACATCGACCCTCCCTTACAACGTTTTTACTAACCAGTCCTGAATTTTAACATTTTTATTTGGTAAAAAGTGTACCCAAAACTCCTACAGATATAAGGTAATTCTTGCCTCTCCATTTTTATAATTGCTTTGCATATTTGTGCTCAAATTTGTCAATGTCACATTTATAACACTTTGCATGCTTACCCCCTTATTAAATTTCATTTGCATGTTCTAATCTGCTTTTCTATGTTTTTCATATGATGTGCACCCTTGCATGTGATGTGAAACCCTTCCATGTTGGTTGTTTACAAATTTTGCAGAGAGCTTTTACATATTTCTATATCTCCTTGAGTAGCAAACTGAGCCAAGAGTGGCAATCTCTATATCAGCAGGGAGCTGACAACTACGACAACTAAAAACACAAATAGGTGCTCGAAATTCTAAATTAAAATTTCACTTATTTAATCTATTTAATTTAAAATGTATATAATTTACTGCCTCGCGTTTCTATAGTCGCACAAGACTTATAGTGCGATAAAACGAAGTTTCATTCTGGTCGGAGTATAAGAAAAGCCTATTGGATTTACAGGAAACTTTGGCGAGGTCTGTAACTTTTTTCCTAAAGACGTTACCCATTTGTTTGTTTTTAAATTCAAATTTTAAATTTTTAGATTTCTATGCTGTGATTTTTATAAAAATCTAAGATACTAGCAGGTTTTTTATTTTATACTTAAACTGTTTTAATTTAGAGACTCACCAAAGATATTTATACTTATCTCAAGCTAATAAATGGATTATTCTGTACGAAAATAAATTTAGATATTGGATAGTCTAGACTTATCCAGTAGTGATTTATGAATATTTTTTAAAAATATTTTCCATTTATTTTAGGTTAATAAAAATTTTATTTTTTTTTTAAAAGTTATATACGGTTTAGTATATATATAAATATATATATAAATATATATATATATATATATATATTATATATAGCTATAATATATATATATATATATATATATATCATATATATATTTATAATATATATATAAATAATATGGAAAGTCTCTATTTGGAATCAGTTCATAAATTTTCGTAAAAAATTTTCTAAAGTTATCCTTAAAACTAATTTCAGAAAAGTTAAGTTAATTAAGTTTTTTAAGAAAATGTCTTAGTGGCAAGCTTCTGGAAATATGCCAGATGCTTGACTCTAAAATGCGCTTCAAACACATACTTAACGTAATTTTCTGAACTTAGAAAATTTTTTGACTTAGAAAATTTTTCAGAAAATACTGACTGTATTCAAATATAAGAAAATACCATATACTATTATTATATATAATATATAATATAATATATTATATATTATATATATATATATATATAATAGATTGATGCAAAAAAGTCGACCATCCTGAAATCTTCCGGTACATCCCTAATAAATATGTTATGTCACATAAAAAACATTCTGTGCAAAATTTCACGCTCAATTGAATAACTTTTTAGAGGCTGCCTATTCTCGCCGATTAGAAATCATTAAAGTAAATCGTTAGAAATGTAGTCGTTTTTAACTAAATCTGTACACATAACCTAATATAGTATTTATAAATTGTTTTTTCAAAAGCTAAAATATTCAAAGCAAATAGCAATAGCAAAAACAACCGAAAAAGTTACAGATTACTATATGCATTTCGTGGAAATTGGTAATTTTCAACACTTTACATTTTTCTGCTTAATAAACGAAATAGCACCCTTCAGCTTTTATGAGTTTACGTCTTGAATTGTGACGCAGTAACTCGTATACATTTAGTACCATTCGTCGCTGGAACTCGTGGACTTCTGTGCATTCTGTTTTAAATATGGAATGCGTACGTCAACACGGATATTTGGCTTATTTCACATACTATAGAATTTCTGAAAGAGACTCCGCTCCCATAAGAAAGCGGGAAAACAATGGCAATTGTTTATGAACTACAAATTGAACAAAAACAACAGGTGAAAATAGCTCTGTCTACTGCCGTAAACGGAAGCTGTTCTTGTAAAGTGAGCTTCGTTGGTAAATAAAGCACATTCCAGGGATCGAATAACAATAGTTGATCATCAGATGAAGAATAGATGTGTTAGGAACCTCATAGCCATCAACGTCGAAGAAGGACGAAAATTAAAGCCAAGAACGAGTGAGAACTTATGACACATGCCATGCTTCAGCTCTTTGATGGCTACCGAAAAGTAAGTGAAGATCTGCTTCACAAATCTTGCTCCCAGCAGTAGATAGCTCTTGGTCAAACTAGGAAAAATATAGTTCATCAGCGTTATTCATACATGTAAAGACGTAGCAAGACAGACAAAACAAGGAAGAAAGAGGCATAAAACTTGATTCCGGATTTTAGAGCAAATTGTCCTCTGCAAATAATTGGGGATGGCACCAATGGAGATATTGACCTGGTCAAAAATATCGAACGAATGTCAGTCCTAATTTCTGGACTAAGTGTCGATAAGCTTCTTGGCGTCCCAACGCTTACCCAATGGAACAGGTTAAAAATAATTGCATATGCTTGTAATATCATTAGTATTGCATATGGGATATATCTAAGCACAGTCAGTGCATGTTCTTTGACACGCACTCCAGCGAACACGAGGTAATAAGAGTGGTGGCCTGAATGTTTACTAGAGCAATAGAATGGGTAATCACAGTGCTGTGGGCAGCTATCGCAATCACATTTAGAAATCAACCATTGGAAGCAGCTGTTTCTGACTCTTTCGTCTGCTTCCTCTGGACCTGATATTACTCTTTTTAAGAGATTTAAATTGGCGTGTGTGAAAATTGATACGACAAAGTACCAAACAGCCGCAAAGAACCCTGTCATCAAAGAGAAAATAACAGAAGCTGGTGATATCGTTACATTTGTTGAAGCGCAGCTTCAGAAACACCACCCTTGTAATGATTACAAGGAATTTCTTGAGCTGACATTGATTTTCCTTGGGAACACTCCGACATCAGGAATCAGATTTAAAGTCCCTGGAGCATATCATAGGGCACGTTGGATGTCTAAGGCAATTTACTGTATTAAAATATTGATGTTTAAGAACCAAGCTGACTCCAAAAGAAGAAAGAGGACTGCGTGATATTTCCTATTTTTAAAAACAATAATGAAGTCCTCAACGGATCGCATACCATCAGTGCTCTAAGCGTTCGATTTGGATCTTCTACAAAGGCTTGCAAAAGTACAAGGGAAAAGATGATACCATTGCAAGTGCTGCTCTTAATAAGGTTTTGTTTTCAGGCATTTGTGGTACCTCTCTAAGGAACTTGTTGCTCTTGCATTTTTTTTGATCAGAGGTTTGCTGAACAAAACAAACAAAATGAGGCATGCTCTAATGAAACAAGGGAATTCAGAATGGAAAAAAAAGGAGCAACCATAAATCCTGAATCAGTATCCCAAAAAACAATTGCAGAATTTCGTTACAGCAAACACAAAACGATTCTTTGACATATCATCATTGCTTCAGTCACATTTCTAGACAAAGATGCTGCAGAGAGTGGAAT
>JABUQX010031178.1:37500-40000 GCA_015478945.1 Trachelipus rathkii | reverse complement strand
CTCAGCGCGGGTCTCTAGGGGATCATTTTCAATATAGAAACTTAATATCTCTAAACTACATCTTTTTTTATAATTTCCGACTAAATGGTGGGGTCTGTGCCCTTATAACTTAACATAAACCGTGCCTGTTAATCCTCTCGAGAATCTTGAGATTCCCTAACTTCGATGTTCTGGTGCTTAAAATCTTTCTTCCTTATACTTATCATTATTGTGTTGTCTGCTCTGCTCTAATGGAACAGATTTGCACGTTCTTTTTTTGACTATTTTACTACTTCTCATGAGACTGTTATTCCTTCCCATCCAAATGCTTGAGATCCTCTATTAGGGGATTTCAACTGTACACCACACTGAGTGGCTTGGCTACACCACACTGATGCAGGCGGGGAGGAGGCCAAAACATTCATTATTCTTAACGATCTGGAACAGTTAAAAGAACCTATACACATACCAGAATGTCCTAACCAATTCTTGAATACGCTTGACTTATGCTTCGCCACTACTCCTTCTCGTAGGCTATACAGAATACACCATTTTCCCTCCTATTTGTAACTCTGACCCACAATCTGTAGTCTTAATTTTAAACCTTTTTCTCCAGCAGCTCCACCATGCCTCTAAACGTAATTTCTGCACATTAATCGGGCTAACTGGGGGAATTGCGTGTTGTGTTTGGCCTACTACTCTTGATATGAATCCTGCTTTGACTCGGGAGATGCTCGGTCACCGCTAAAAAGGTGGGGGCCGTATCACCGATGGGATGAGCAGGTTCAATTCATCTTCAACTAAATTTTTTCTCCTCAAAATCCATGTTCGATCGTGCTTGTTCACGCGCCATTCAAGAGAGAGACATTGCGTATCGGCATGGAAAACTCTCATTCTCCTATCACTCTTATAATTTCCATTCTGCTGGGAATCGTTGCAGGGATACTATTCGACAGGCTAAGCGCACTTTTCACTAAAAGAAAGTGCGACAACCTGCTTTGGTTCTCCTACTGATAAAAGATTTCTGGCCCCTTGCCAAAAAAACATCTCTTAACCACTTTTGTAAATCTGCCTTCCTCCCTTTATTCGTTGACGGTTCTGTTGCTAACTCTCCCTCTGAAAAGGACAATCTCTTCAGCCTCCCTTTTTTCTTCTAATTCTACCCTGGAGTTCTGCATTCTCTCCTCCTACTCCTCCCCTCAGGTTTCATGTCTTTACCTGAGTGATTACACATGATCAGTGTTGCAATGGGATCCTGAGAATCTATGAATGTCAGGAAAGCTAGTGGCCCCGGATGGCATTCCTCCCGTGTTTTGAGGAGTGTGCTTCTGAGCTGGCGCCTGTCCTCATCATTTAACTCTCTATGTCTTAAAGACTAATACTTTTCCTCAGCGCTGTTGGAAGCGCGCATAATGTCCAACCTATCCGAATAAAGGCAGCCGCTCTGATCCTTCGAACTATCGCCCTATATCGCTCCACTTTGTTATTCTATCTAAAACTTTGAACTCATTCTTGATTCTCATTTCGGATATCTGGAGCTCTCATTCCTTCTTTTCAGATCATCAGTATGGTTTCGACGTTCGTGGTCAACTGGTGACATATTTCCTACCTAAACTGATTTTGTGGTATTCTTCTCTTAGGGACCATGGGGAGTCTTGCGTGGTGGGGCTTGACAATAATCAAAGCTTTTGATCGTTTGGACACGCCCGTCACTGCTCCTCTAAGCTCTCCTTCCTTTGGGTTTCCTCCTTCTCTTTGCTTACTCTTGTCTAGTTTTTCCTCTCTGATGCGCTCTAATTCACACTGCCGTTGAATGGAGCGACTCTTCCTCTTTGTCCTGTTAATTGTGTTTCCGCAAGGTTCAGGTTGTCTATTCCAACTTATTTCGTACTTTTCATCAAACAATCTCCTCAGCTGTACTTCCAACTCTGTTCACTCTTATGCCGATGACTCAACTCCCAATTCTTCTACTCTTCAAATCTGATCCCTCTTTTGCTTCTAGAGTTGCCTCTCGTCTTCAGCTTTCCGATGTCTAATTCTTGTCGATTCTGGATGGGATTTCCCCCGGTGGGGTCACGCCTCGTAAAATTCTAACTCTTAAAAAACTCAACTTCTCTACATCTCCCTTTCTAAACACACCTCCCAACTTTTCTATTTTTTTCGAACGGCTCTAACGTCTCTCCTGGAACAACATAAACATTCTTGTCTTAACATAACAATCTTGTCTTGAAACCTCATATTTCAATGTTTGCTTAGGTGGCCTCAAAGAAACTGGGAGTCTTTTAGGCGAGGAAATTTTTTCCTCTGCACAGCCTCTCCAGATTGTATAAGGGCCTTATTCGCCTTGTAATGGGAAAGATGTTCTCCATTTGGGGGCGCTCCGGCTCGAACCCTCTATTGATAGGTTTGAGTCTAAGAGCTAGAGATTAATGAAACTGTCCCTACTTTCTAGAACTCCTGCCTCTATCGTCTACGACGTGACGTTGCGCACTATTCTTTTCTATAGGTACTACAGCGGTAG
>JABUQX010031178.1:0-32500 GCA_015478945.1 Trachelipus rathkii | reverse complement strand
GCAAGTTGAAATATAATTTTGTAATTTATGCGAAATATATAATTTTCTCCTCATTCAAACATTTCTCGTAAATTTACAGAACTAAAATCTACAATCCTAATCTCTAATTTAGTGCATAGTAATCGACACAAAATTTGACGCAATGCGACGGACAACAGACCACACACACACAATACAACAGACACACACAAACACACACACACACACACAACACACACACAAACACAGACACACCACACACATAGCATTTATCATATATATTAATATATATATATATATATATATATATATTATATAATATAATATAATATATATATATAATATATATATCATTATATATATACTATATATATATATCTATATAATAATATAATATACCTAATATATATATATCATATATATATATAATATATATATAATATATTATAATAATATATATATAATATAATATATATATTATATATATATATATATATATATCAAAAAATATATATACTAGAGAGAGAGAAGAGAGAGAGAGAGAGAGACGAGAGAGAGAGAGAGAGAGAGAGAGAGAGAGAGAGAGAGAGAGAAGAGAGAAGGAGGAGAGAGAGGAGAGAGAGAGAGAGAATAAGAGACCGTTAGCAACGAAGTGAATATTAATAGCTCAGCTGAGAAGGATTTTACTACTAACAGAAAAAATGCCACATGACGCGTATACTCTGCATCTTGATATTAGGTAAGCCAACAGAAATAACAACCTTTACTAAAGTAAAGTTTTTGGAGAATCGTAAAAGAGAAAAACGGACTGAGACAGTGTATGGATTTAATAAAAACTTTCGAGTCCTTTTCTTATTTTCAAATACATGAGAAGTGCTGCCGTCATTTGTGATAGTATTGCCACTCTGGCCAATGAATTTGGCGTGGAGTGCCGGATAAATGAGTCAAAAAAAGTTTTAATGCTCCGGCCGGATGTCGGGTATCCGGCCAGTCGAGGTGTTCTTCTTGTCTATATCCCGACTATTAAATTTCATGTTAAAAAGTCCATATTATAACATTACTTTTCACTATAAATACACATAAATATACCTCCTCTATTAGATTACAAGTATAAACAGCAAGAATCTTATATTTAAGCACCTTAAAAAACATGTATGTGTTCAGAACGTTGCAAGAAATGCTTACTAGTCCCTTCAGTGAGTAATATTTGTTACACCAAGTTCAGAGGCATGACTTGTAACCTTCTCAGATCAAACAAACAAAGCACAGACTTTGTATATGGAAAAAAGCTCGATATAGTCTGTCCTCTTTTTGTAACCACCAGGATTTTGTGATAATGATATCGTAGTTGCATATATCGTCATCTCATAATAGTAATTAGTAATATTATTTTATATATAACATCTTATTTCAAAATGAATATTTTAAAATGAACTAAAATATTATATAATATATTAATATATTCTTAGTACCGTATATTACTCGCGTAATTATAGATAGAACAAATTAATTATTTATTAATTAGTTTTTTATTATAATCTATATATGTATATATAAAAGTATATATAATAAATATATTCAAGCCATTATATATTATTTATTGAAAAAATTTAAAGCATAATTTTATATGTTAAAAATGGTCACTATTAGTATATATACTAGTATACAAAAAATTGTATAAGGATATATAGTAATAATTGGAAAAATTTTGACATTGTATATATATATATCAGTACGAGTAGTTATCTTGCTACGTAGCTCACAAATGTTTATATTTAAACATTAATTATAGTAATAAAATTATCATATATATTATGATATACTATATATAACTATCTGCGTCGCCAATATTGGTCGCCGGGTTCTAAGAAAGCCGCTGTGAATGTAGTGTAATACGTGTTTAAAAGACTCCAAATTTGTTCAAAATCTTGGGTGGTTAATCTTAAGCTGGTGAATCGAGGAAGATAAATATTCTTCCATAATTAATTGATTAATAATAATAAATAATAATGAGCATTAATTATATTATAATTAAAATTGAGATAATATATATTAATTAATAATAATTAATAATTTAATTAATTTAAATATTGATATTATAGAAATAATAATTAATAATAATACATAAATTAATTGAATAATATATAATAATCAGTAATATAAACTAATAATAAACTTTAATACTATTATATGAATATTTATTATAATAAGTTAAATTACAATTACTATATCCTTAAACCATTATCTACAGTAAGTAATAAATATATATCATCTTTATATATGTCATATAATATAGGGAGAATAAGCTTTTAATAACATATCTATTCTAACTCACCAAGTATATATCTAAAGCAAGAGACGGAAAGGATAGTATGTAAGGATATATATATTTGAGAGAAGCACTCACAAAATGGCGAAAATTATTCCTTTAACACTTTGCTCTATTACAACTCAAAGGACGCACTCCACCAGATCAAATACAATTTTGCTTTCGTTTATTCACGAGTTAGGTCTCGTCCTATTGTATATATTAATATATATTATTATAACCTAATCAAAAGTAGAATACTTACTTTTATTTTATTATGTTTCATTATAATTAGTTAGCCTAGTTGCCACATCACATAATAAATATCTTTAAAATTTATATTTTATAAAAACAATTACACAAATGTATCAAAATATTATTATTTAAACTCACTATATTATATCATCCATTATATATATATATATAATATATATATTATATATAGTATAGTATATATATAGGGAATAAAATCTTCTATAATTAATTGTAGTTAGATAAAAGTAGTAATTACATCAATATGTAGTAACTACCAAATAAAAAAATAAAAAAAATAACACAGTATAGAGAAAATAGACTGCTTATTTCAGCAATTATATAATACTATATAATACTCACCTATATATCTATAATAATAATAGCAAGGTTTGTGTGCACCTTTGTCCATGAGAGAAGAAGATAAATATAATTTTCAATAGATAACGTGGTTCCCATTATATCTTGTACATCCATGCTGCTGCTTAGGAGTTATATTCATCTGATAGCTAGATGCTGACCTAGATTATAACTCATGTGTCTATTATGACTTAGACTATTACACAATCATGATAGCTCACTAATCCCTTATATTTTTAATTTTATTCTATTACATAATGGACTATCCGCCGGATTCATCCACCTATAGCAGTATATACTGGCGGCTGATTATATATAGTAGGCTACTAGAGGTGATTATAAATATATCTACAGAGAGAGACTATAAGACGTACATAGCATAAATGACATGCTGTCGCATCAGCTCTAATATGGTACTAGAGGTGTAAAATGATTATTAGTTCTCTGACCGATATATACAATATTTCTAGCATCTTCTTTACATTCACGTGGAGCGCATGTTTAAGTATCATAATCCTATATTATACTTCCATAATATAATGGATTAGATTGATGTCAAGTAGTTATTTTCAAATTAGCTAATATAATTAGTAATTATTATAATACTTGTGTAATTTAATAGTTATATGTAATTCATAATATCATATATATATATATATATATATAGATATATAAATATATGTTATCATATATATAAATATTAGATATATCTAGTTTACTTATATCTAACCTAGGAAAAGATGTAAAAATCTTATTAAATGTATAAATTATCTGACATTTGATGAATTACTGGAGTGGCAGGTTTATGTACATGAAGATATATAATTAAAATTGAGCACAAGACTAATCTCTATCTTCTCTCACAATCATTACTTTAATTATAATAAGATGGATATATGTAATAGTACATTTAGTATCTTGTATTAAATCGTGAATTAGTATACGTCCCACACTCACAGTTAGATATCAGTTATTCACTTTGTAGCATTATATTTTAAATAATTATCTATACTTACCTGGCTCAATACTCAAGTCTAGTATCTACCCTTGTCTCTAGTTTTTTAGTAATATCTACTTCTAAGATCTATCAATATTATGCTCAACATCTGTTACTAGAGTACATCACGAGGGTGCATATATAGTATATAAGATTATCTAGATAGTATATTAAAAGTTCACTGTAGATCTAAATATTTTCACTAATAAATATACTTATCTTGCAGTAAGTGTAATTATGGAGAGTGAATATCTATGTACACATTATCTACAAATTAACCTCAACTTGATTATTTATTGCTTTATTATTTATTTTCATGAAAGATTTTAAGTGATAATAATATAATATATAATCATATCATTTACAAGTACTCAAACCTACATAAATATTTGCCTTGTACATAGGTTACATAGGGCACAAATTTAGAAATAATTTATTTTAATTAAGTAATTTAAATGTAGATCAAATATTTGGTAATGTTAATAAACACAACATTAGCTCTACACGAAATTTCAAAAAGAATTTAAACTAAATTAGTAATAGTATTGAGAATAGCTTTTGTCCCTATAGATATGATGAAATATAATGCAATATTGAGAATAAATATTTAAGGGAAAAAGCCTTAGCACAGACATTTAATTTTTTTTGGTGATACCTTTTCGAGATCTACTCAAAGATATATAATATTAATATATATATATATATATATATTAATTAATATATATATATTAATATATATATATATAATATATTATATAATATATATATATTATAAAATATATAAAATAAAATATATATGTATATATATATATACTATATTATATATATATATATTATATACTTAATATATTAATTAATTATTACTATTATATATATTATATATAATATCGATCTATATCTATAATAATATATATATAATATATTATTATATGTTAATAATATATTATAGTATTATTAATTATATTATTATAATATTAATTATTATATTTATATAATATATATATATTTAATAATGGTATATATATATATAATAAGTATATATTAATACTAATATTTATATATATATATATTAATTAATATATATATTAATATATTAATATATGTTATTAAATATATATTATATATATAGTATATATATATATATATAGTATAAGTTAATATATATATATTAATAATATATAATTATTATATATATATATATATATATATATATATATATATATTATATAATATATACATATATATAATGTATATTTCTTAATAATATATATTAATATGTATACTAGTATAGTATAATAATATATAATATTTATATATACTTATATTAAATATATTATATATATATGAGTATATATATATAACTATATATATATATATATCCCATATAATATATATATATTATAATATATATATATAAATATAATATATATTATATTATTATAATATTAATTATATATAATATATATATATATATTTAATATAATAATATATATTATATTATTATAATATTAATATACAGCTAGTACATTAAAACTATAAACTTAAACATTTTATAATACAAAATATATATATTAATCATATCACTAGATTCTTTGATCTCTTTTAACAATATCTTTATCCCATCTATATTATTATTCAAGAGCTAAAAGTAGGATGATTAAAAAATAAAAGTTAAATGTAACATATAAATAAATGAAAATATATATAAAAATATATATTAATAAGTAAGGTATATTATAAAATTAATATAACATCCTTTAATAGATATTTTTTTGCCGATGTCAATAATGGTAGATAAATATACTTCACATTATTTCAAATATATTATTGATTAATAATCGCTATATAAAAACACATATATTTATTCATTTATAATCTTGTGAGTATTGTGAGTGGCACTAACCTATATATATGCAAAAGATTTACCTACATCAAATGGAGAATCTCACCGGTTCTATTAGTTAATATACTATATATATTTAAATATAATCTATAAAATTTATTATAATATTATACTATTATCATTATTATTGGGGAGTATGATTTAGCTAGTAAGAGATATAAAGTGAGTTTATTTTAAGCTGATATAGGTGGTTAGATTGAATATTAGTATAATGAGCTTATCTCCATATTATAAAGTTCTATGAAGGTAAAACGTCTAATGTATTATTCACAGTATACTGATATGCTTGAGTATTGAAAAGACACTTCCAAGTAGCTCTTCCCGAATATCCGTGCGCCTGCCGGCTCGGTCACATGCAGCCTAGGACATTGATTCTATACTTTATACCTATAATCATCACCATCATTCAAAAGACTATTATGGAGAGCAAGAAAGGTGCTAGGAGTCCTATCATTATCCTTAAAGAGAACTATTATTATTGAAATATTTAATATTTATTACTATATACAATTTTGTTTAAATTCATTATTATATAAAAATCAAAGATTTGAAGAAATTCAATAATAGTATTGAGTGAGTAATTTATAAATTTTTTTAAAGATAATATATTAAACTTCAATATTAATAATAAGAATAAAATTTATGAAAAAAAATTTTTGCATCTGAAAACGTGGAAATAAACGATTAAAATACGCTATTTACCTCAAAAAATGGCAATCAATTATTAGAGATTTAAATATTAATTATTAAACGTATCATACCATTGGAGGAATGTTAGGCCCAGAGTATTATAATTACTGTTAGTAGAGTCTTGGTAACCAGATAGGAGATAGGTTTCTGTCATTGTCTGGACTGTTACAACACCGGAGGTCTATATTACTTACAGAGAGCATATGGAGAGTTCTGAGCGGTATACTTAAATATATACATAACCTATTGACAATTTTCTTTCTCTTGACTCTGTAAAACACCGATTCACGTCGAGGAGGAATACAATATATTTATTCTCAGAAATATAATATACAGTTTGAGTTTATTTTCACACACGAGCGTATGTGTATCCCTATATCTATCCATATAAGAGATATTAATTATTACATAAGAAGAGACATATTAATCAATATATGTCTCACTATAGGCCGTATGATGAAACACTCAAAGTCTATTAATCAACACACAATTTAGACACTTTCATATTATTAAATATATGTATTCATAGGGATAATATCAGCATAAGATACTCAATAAATGATACTGCGCGCTCTCTCACTCCGGTAAATATTATCTGGCTCTTTCTCTCTCTCTATTACTCATCTCTCTCTCTCATCATCCTTTAAATCTAATTATAACACATTCTTCTCGCTTCTGCTCTCGTCTCCCTCTTCGTGTTCATTCATCTTCTGACCTATCTGTTTACAATAAAAATATTGTATGTGATTAAGATAATTTTTATTATCTATCTTAAGTTATTCAATGTATTAACATAATTTAATATTTCTGGATTATATATTGTCCTATGTCAGAAAGATCTTGTCATAATATAAGTGACATAGATAAGTACAATTTCGATATTGATGATTATATTATAACTTTCTATTAAGTAATCTAAATATAGGGCTAGAAGCATGGAAAATTACAAGTATATAATATTATTCAATTGAATATAATAGATAGATGATTATACTATATACTGGTACTTAAAATATTTCGTAAGGTCAGTCAATCATTTATATGAATAGCACTTAATGAGATGAAGATTCAAAAATGGCACAAAATTAATAATATATAATGTATTTCTAAACTATACAATGATATTATTATTATTTTCATAAGCTTAATTATATTAATTATCTTGAGTATTTACTATTATAAAAGAGGAGTATTTTTATATTTAATTGTTTTAATAAAATATTATGTATTTTCTCATATTGAGTTCGAATCACGGACATAAAACCCATAGTTTCGAGGAATAAATTAATAGGTTACTATCTTTTACGCTATATAATATTGCCATGACATATACCAGTGATATTTTGAATAAGTAATTAATTATAAATTTAATGCTTCTCTATGCGGAGCACTATAATCGAGAATAATTCCTACCAGATCAATGATCCACTTTTGAAAAATAATGAGTATTATCGCAAAGAGAATAATAATTGATTCATTAATGATAAAATTAGCGTTCCTCTTGGTATAACAATTATCTAACTTATTATTATATAGTAATATAATTATATAGTAAATTTGTAATTAATTTTATTATGATTACGTATGCTTTTATATTTTTATTTTCGTGAGAGAGGAAGTCCCGTTAATTCTCTACCTGTGCTTATTCCGTCACGTAAAACCGCGCGCTGATTATAATAATATCTTATAATATATAATCTATAATAATTATATATATATCTCTAACCTATATAACCATTATAATATCATTTCATATATATTTATTTTAGTAATAAATTAACTATATTAATATATGTAATAATTTAATATATTACATATTATGTATATAATATATAATATTATTAAATATATTATATACTAATTATATATTACTATTATTGGGATATTTTAATTTACATTTCTATTTTATAATATATATCTATATATATTCAATATTTAATAACTATATAATTATATATATTTATTATCTTTATATTATATCTCTTATATATCTATTATTGATATATTAATTAATATATATCGTATAATGCTTACGTATGCGTATTTAGGATAGGTTATGAATCTATCACCGAGACTCTACATGCGAGAGGACGCTGGGTTCAATTCATCTACGCGTAAATAGCAGTCCCTCACATAAAGTTTTTATATCATTTCACCTCTTGGCATAGAATAAATACTGTGAACACTTAGGTGGTGCGCTAACTGAGACTAAGGCTTTAGGGTATATATTACAAGAACTATTAAAAAATGTACGATTATATTCTACTGTAGTTCCCCTCAGAGTGTTATATATCAATACTTCAGAGAAATTGCTATTTACAGTGACTCATACGATATTATAAAACTGATAAGTTGAAAAGATATATATAAGTTAATTATATATATGTATATATATGATATTAATATAATATATATTTAATTAAAATAATATATATTAAATATATAATGATATTATATTAATTAACTATATTATATTAATATATTTATATATATAATATATATTAAGTTTATATAATTAAATTATATATTATTATTTAAATAGAATTAAATATATAAATATTAATAATATATAATTATATATATAAATATATTAATAATAATATATAAATTATTAGTATATAATATAATATTAATATATATAATATAATATAGTATATTTATATATATATATAATTAATAATATAAATATATTATATTAATATATATATTAATATATAGTATTATCTTTAGTGATTAATAGGATACGTTAAAGTAATACCCTAACTATAGCATAGATTTAGTTATATTTATATATTTTACTTCTGTTACATTATGTTCGCGCATACTATAAATTAATTTTTAGAAATACATTAGCAGCAAAATTACTAACTCTGACCTTATGTCAGCGACTTAACACATATTAAATATATATATTAATTTTTAATGTATTCTATATTATATATATATAGTTATATATAATAGTAGTATAGGAGTATTAATATCCAAATTAAAGCTCACTATAAAATTATATAGAACATTATATTAAAATATCACTAATTTAAATTACTAAAATTGTAGTTCCGTAATTAATTATAACTGTCGCACCTATGATTAATACCCTATTATAAAACCATAAGGTATATATATTTAGCGTCATATTGATTAACTTTAATACCTACCTTTTTCTTTTATATAATATATTATTATTATAGTATATCACATTTAGTATAACTATAGTTATAAACTATATATATACATATATATTCATACATTATACCTTCATATATGATTAATTCGATATATCATTTATATAGTAATTAGAATAATAATAGTATAATAATATATTATAAATAAGTTGATTATAATATATTAATATATATACTATATAATATATTATTAATTATTAATAATATATATTAATATATTATTATTATTTAATACGGTAATATATATATATAGTATCTATATATAGTTATAATATATTATAATATTATATATTATATATATTAATATATCATTTATAAATATTATTAATATATTAATATAATATATAATATATATATATATTATATTATATATCTATTATTAATAATATATATTAATATATAGCATATATAATTGTCAGCCAGGTTTAAGAAACTAGTTGAATTGTGTATATATATAATTATATTATATCTATACAAGCGGGCTTTAAAAATTTCTTACAAATTTTATTTCAAATCTCCAAATATATGCTAACCGACACCAACAATCAATCAGTCTCATGACTTTTATAATAATAATATTAATTAATAATTAATATATATAATTAATACATAATTAAATTAAATAAATTAAATATATTTAATAATTAATAGTAATAATAATAATAATCTATAAATAATTAATAATAATTAATAATTAATAATTAATATATATATTAATAATATTAATTAATATTAAAACGATATGATATAGAATATATGTATGATTGAAAATGTAAATTTAAATATAATCTTACGAAGTGTATTATGACATGAAAGATAAATAATAATTATATATATATAAATATTATAATATATAGTAACTATTTTCATACAATAAGCGAGAATAGCTTTTAAAAACTTCTCTAGATAAAAGTAAATTAAACAAGCAAATAAATATATTTAGAAATATTCAAGAAATATTATTATATATATATATATATATATATATTTATATATATATACTATATATATATATTATATATATTATATATATATATATAGTATATATATATATATATATAATATATATATTATATATATATATATAATATATATATATATAATATATATATATCTATATATATATATCTATATATATATATATAAATATAAATATATATATATATATATATATATCTATTATATATTTAAATATTATTATATATAATATATATATATATGTTAAGAGAACACTGGATATAATAAGGAAGTGAGTAAGAATTAAACATGCCTTTACTCACGAGGATTAGTAACTTACGAGCACATGTTGCGACTGAGGCTATAATAATATAACCTACTGGTGCGTTACGAAGCTGAGCTTATCCTCCAAGCTACATAATAAAATATAACTTGATATCAAGACAGTTTTATATTTTATATATATTATCGCAACCGAGCTTTCACTACTATTTCAATAGGAACGATAACACTATACTCAGGTTAATGTATTCTCATGATCTACTACCCTGTTTACTCATATATACTTTATAATATATCTATATTACCATTAATGTAGTGACATTTATATTTGTATATATATATATTGTTATAAATATTGAGCATAATAAATTCACGTTCATTCATTAGTATCACTAGATTGGACGTACTATCATTATCACTAAGACTGCGTCCTGCGCTAATATATAGCGCCGTCTACCATGTATGAAATTTCAAAGTTTTTTACCAATAATACATTATTACGCATTATTCTTTTACAAAAAAATTATGAGATCAACAAATTGTGCTGTTGTGATACACTATTATATATATTTAGAATACATTTATAAAAAATAACTGCCTTCTCTTTTATATATCTCATATTTTTCCTATTCAATATATTATATATACCGTTCATATACGAGGATGAGATTATCTGGAGCACAGTAGTTCATTACTGGATTAAATATACCTGGAGTGTAATTATCTACTGTCGCCTTTAGTAAGGAATTCCGCTATTATTTATCTGAGTTTGCTTATTATAAATTATATACATTGAGTATACTTTTCTGAGTAAATACTCTACGTCCTTTTTAGAAATGGAGGCCTGTTGTGAAAAGGTATCTAAGTAAACATTCAACCCTAATCTACTACCAATTTTAACCTCGGGGTTATGCTAACGGTTTCGCTGTACTGCTGAGTCGCGTGAACTTCCAAATTCAAAGGCATTAAGAATAAAAATCATTCCACATTTCAGCATAGTGTCTATAAGGTTATGAGGATATTGTTGACCATTATTGTGTTTTATATATCTATTGAACTATGTAGTCATGCTTAAACGTTCCTTTGAGCATATTTAATTCTACTATTCTGCAAGCTCAGTCTAGCTCCCCTGTCTGTTTTTGTAATTCTTCAAGATTCAATGCAAACATCGTTACAGTACACGAGGGTCAATAGTAAATTATGCAAGAGAGAAAATGATGATGAAAATTGAATTTTCACTAATATAAATGTCGCAAATTTAGGCATAAAGCATCTGAATGTAGAAGCAAAGTGATAGGAAAATATTCACAACGTTTACCAAAACACATCGAAAGCATATCCTTTATGTGTTTACAATGGCTCTGAAATTAAAGCTGATAAAAGTGAATACAGATATTGTCTCGACATTGGTGCAGCGTCACATTTGAGAAACAATGAAATGATTTGGTAAATATACAGCCTCATTAGAGAAAGCAGAATTAAAGTTAGCAAATAATAATTCTACAAATTGTACTAGGATAGCATAGGTTGCATTCAAATTATAGATATCATTTTTCTAATTCGTATTTTTAAATGTGTTCAATATAACTTTTTTTGGATGCACATACTAAGATAAAAGCAAAGCCCAAGCCTAAAGTTCCGGACACTACCTAATATTTAGTGCAATTAACTTTCCCACAATTAAGCTTTTTATTAGAAAATATAAACATCATCACTAGGTTTACACTATATTACATTTATTTACATCAAATGTATAAGTGAATATGGATATATCTACAGAGATTAAAATATATAATAGCATTTTAAAATGATTAAAATTATGAAAAGCCATGAAACTATTAATAGATAACATTTCTGACATATTCTCCTCTGAAAGGAGTCATATATATGAATTGTGTGTGTAATTCGACAAAAGCATTAAATTACAATATTGTGAAATGTGAATAAATATACATTTGTGAACAAATTTAATGTTAAATTATATTTTTTTAATATATTATTTATATATATTATTAATATATATTTAAGCCCACTTATTTTCATATTTATAATAAGAAATCTGGGAAGATGTCATATATATTTAATTGTAATTCTGATGTGATAATTTCTATAACCCTTGATTTTAACAAATAAAATTATTAATATATATTAACATATTAATATATTTATAATATTCCCGAAGGCGAATGCTAATATCTAAATATACTATTTTAATCTTGATATTTATATATAATAAACTTATAATTAATCCAATAAATCATATGTAATATAAAAATAACATTTAATTTAATTAATTTAATTAAATATATATAGAGAGTCAAACAATTAAGCCATTAATAATGATAAATAACAAATACTAATAAATACGGATTAATATCGATATAAGTACTAGCATATAATAAGTTAGAAGACGTTACCTTCTTTTTTATTCCTAATTTACTATTGATAACTATAATTCTATATAGCCTATGGGAGTGTACCAAGAAATAGCGTAACTAGCCTATCTAACCTTAATTACTACTCCACATCTAAATCAATTACCTACTATAACTCTATAACAGTATGTGCATATTTATGAGAATCATTATTATATGCTAATAAATATATAGTATACGATATTACAATATTAAGTACTTACACTAAATAACTTATCATATTATTATAATTAACTCTATTACACAATATCTATATTTACATTATCTATAAATCAATTACTATTTATATCAAAATACTATTAAAAACCTCTTATTCAAATAATATTTACTTATAAAGTATAATAATATTACACTAAATAAGATCTGAGTTGAGTAGAGTTAATTATATATATTTACATATTTAATCATCCTAATTACTCGAATCTTTTCTGGAAGAGATACGTGGATGACGTAGTAGTAGTATTTACTAGTGTAGCCTAAGTCCTGATCCTAGATGGTTTATATATTTTAGAGTACTGTGTATACTATTTCGTTACTCGTTTTATTAACTTATTTTATGTGTACTTAAAGATTAATTATAATCTCTCACAATTGACTTGGAACGAAGGTGCAAATCAAATGTTTCATCATTAATATAAATCATATATCATTACATTAAATTAAATATAATTAGGTTAATTTATAATAATAGATTTTGTGTAAATCTAAGTATTTGCTGATACATTCACACCGAAGCCTATATATATATATATTATTTTATTAATATATTTTATTTATTATATACTTAATATAGTATTATTAATATTACTATACTTATTTTTAGTATTTATATATTTGTATTATTTATATTATAAAATTAGTTATAAGTAATATTCTAGCCTCATATATTTGTATATTTATTCTGGATATTTTCTTTAAATCATCTATACTATTATATTAATTATATCTATTATTAATTTAATTTAATATATTTTATAGTTTTATATTTAACTTGTGAGATATATATATTAGATATATATATAAATATATATTATATATTCCTTTTAATGGTATATTCAGTGGACTGATGCTCAGTGTAACCAGACATAGTGAGAGAGATCACACTACTATCAATATTATATTACTTAATAATGAAGTATTTAGGTAGTTAGTTAAATATAAGAGGTTATAATTTTTAAATTATATATTTTATATTATATATATAGTAAATTATAAGTGATATATAATATAATATATATAGTATATTTTAGTTAATGATATATTACGTATGTAGTATATGTATATTCATAGGTATTTATGCTCGTTTCCGGCGCACGCGGGGATCAAGTATTACTATTATATAGTTATAGAGGTTGGGCTAAAACGACATCGGGGGAATTGCAGGTAATAATTAGGTTATTCACTGCTTATGTGATCTAGCTTATTATTTACACGTAGTAGGTGTCTAGGGTATATTTATCTTCATAATAACTATTCTATATGGCTTTTACTTAGTGATATATATAATTTTTATCGATCATTTTTCTTCTATCATAGTGAGCAGAGTGGTACTTTACTTTCGTCATTACTGCTAATCACATTAGTATAATAAGTGAGTAAGGTGATTGAGATGAATAGAGTTATGGTATATGTAATAAGTTTTTAACGTAGTCAAGCTATAGGCAAGTTCTCTCATACTACATAAAATACATGGTAGGAGAGATTTCTAAGCTATAATGTATGTTCATGACGTTGAAATACCCTATGTGATGGACACCTCTCTCTTATGTCGCGAATACTATTGGAGTACATAGAGCCTTTTGCATATATATCGCCTCTCATATCAATCGATAATCGTCTTCCGCCTCTATTCGTGCAACTCTATTCAATCATACACCAACTCTGTACGATATTCTCTTCCTTCCTTGTGCTCTTCTCTCGTCAGGTCGTCTCTGCTACTCTGTCAATTTTGTTGTACTCTTTGTAGCTCAGGTCGCGTCCGCTCGGCCTCCTGCAAGGTCTACTGAATCCGTGTAGGAGAGGCGGTCGCGTCGTCTCCGGTACTGGCATTCTCTCCTCTCGCCTCGAGTTTCTGCCGGTCGATCATACTTTCGTGCTGCTTCTCCCTGTGCGTCCTCTCACACTCTTCGGTGGTTCTCAACCTCATATATTTCCTCGTCCGTTCTAATGGGACTCACTAATACTACGCTATGCGTAACCCTCATTACACTCTTCGTTAGTGGAAGTCACTCTCACGCATCTCTTATATATCTTTTTATACTTATATAATCTCATCAGAAAGATCGTATAATATAGTGAGAGTACAATGAGCTGATCCTCCTACCTATCGCCCTATAGCTCATCACCTTGTTATGTATTAGTTATTATATAATGTATCTTGAATAACATCACTTCTTTTTTAACCTCTCTATCTCATCTCTTAATTGACTCAATACCTGGATATCTTCGCTTGATCCATTTCGTCTCTTTCTTCTACTGAGTGCGATCATAGTTGAGCTGCCGCTCTTTCGAGCGCTTTCATATGCGCGGCTATACTGCAAATTATACATTCCTATTTACACTCCAGTTTATTATTCGATAGTCTCTATATTAGTCTAATGAGTAGTGAGTATTATGTGGGAGCGGCGTACGTGTAGCTGGCGCTTATACATTCATCTCACACTATACCAATATCAGTCTATCTTTTGACACGGTGTTCATTTAATGACTTAATTGCGATCACACTTGCTACTTCCTACTCTCTCCTTCTATTATGGTTCTCTCTATCCTTCTTATTTTCTACTTATTGTATTCTAATGTCTAATGCATTTTCTCTCAATTCTGAGCTCATACATTCGGCTGTTTGTTTAGAGATGGAGGCGACTCTCCTTTGCTTCTTTATATAACTGTACATTATAGTGGTGTATTCCGTATGAGGGGTTTCTTGATTTATTTACCTATATTACTATTTTCTATTATTTTTACTTAATCATAAGACTAAAATTACTGCTCTACCTGCTACATCGAGAGATACAATAGCGCTACTATAACTCGACTTATTGTCGTTGATGTGAGAACACAATCAAGTAACCTCAAAATAATTTACACAAAACCTCTTACAGAATACAGGTTCTCACTTTTTACTTCTTGACACTCTGTATACATGCTCCTACTCTCTATTGTTTCGAAAGCATATCTTTATAGAATTTAGCGCTCCTCTGCGTTGTACATCTCTCACTCGAGAAGGTTCCTCCAGAGTCCAATGAGGCTTGAGCACTTTGGGGAAATATATATCACAGTATTGGATAGGATGCAGAGTAAATAAATGTTAGATAAATACTCACTAATTTTTGGATTCCACTTTGTTATTCAAACTATCTTTATATAAACATCTCACTCATATCTCTATAATATCAATAAATCTTCAATCACATCTCATAAAACACTTTGTACACTCTCACTTTACTTCATAACTTATATATTTTCTTCTAGTTGTATGCTTTGAGGTTTTACTTGTCTCTTCTCTATCGTTGCAGTGAAGAGCCTAGCTGCACCATACACTTGCCTTGTCTTGGCCCTCTGATAACAATAAACACAAAAATGTCCTGGGTGCAAACGTCCTCGACTATCATATAATGGAGATTGTACTTAAGGATTATATTATATATATTATTGCGTTAATATTTTATCAGAAAGAAATCTTGCGGAGTTTATTTTATATATATCTATATATACTGAGTATATTGAACTGCGAGAACTATATTTATTTATCCTCTTCTATAGTTTACTACAACAATTATCAAGTGGTCTCATCCTACCTCTCATTGTTAATGGAGTTAAATAACTCTCGTTCTTACTATAATCTGGAGTATGGCTCTAGGTTTCACGCCGCTTTATATAACAGAGATCGAAGTCTAATAAGTACAATATCAGGCTCTTTATTAATCTGTTCTCTTTCTACTTTTCCAATTCACACTATGACCCTTCACTTATATCTTTTTTATATTGAGAGCGTACGAATGTATTATGGTTGCTCAACTATCTCTTTTCTATTAGGTACGCGTCAAGTCGAGGCATGAGTGTATACGAGTAGTAACTAAGCCACTCGTGTCAGTAATCCACTCATACTTTAACGTACGTACCTACATCGTTAAGCTAACACAGGGTTGCTGATGTTCTTAATCGATGTCTTTATGTGTGGATCTTTGGTAATCATTCAAGTACTTATGAGTTTCTATACTATTACGCTCACTTATAAGCGGTAGTCACTTACCTATTCTATTCCTGTACTACACCTAATACTTACTTAGTTATTGAGTATGATGACATTCATCTCTTCCATTATACTCTCATGTGTTTTCCTTGCTGATTTTATACTCTATCCCTCATCAATTCTAAATGCTCATGACCGTTCATGTGCTTCATTCATGCGTAATTTTGCTGTCTAAGCGTATGAATACTTTTCGAGATGTTGACTAAACTACACTCATCTCATTGATTAGGGCTCTGCTCCAGTGAGTGAGGTCGGTGACTATACTATTGTAAATAAAAAATACAAAATATAATAATACATTTAAATAATAATAAATTATAATATTATTATAATTATAAATATATATATAATTATTACTACTATTCTTATGTTAATATATTCATTCATAATATATATATTAATCTACTTTATCTATTATATATTATATATATATCTTTATATTATATATTTATAATTATATATATATCTAATTATAATTAATATAATATTATATATATCTATAATTTTTATAATATATATATTTACCTATTACTACTTTATATTATTATTAATATATTCAATATATATATTTATCTATATATATATCATATATTCTATTTGTATTATATATATATCTATATATCTATTATAATATATATTTTATTTAAAATTATTTAATTATATTTACTTATATTATATATTATTTATTATATATTAATATTAATATATCTATATATATATATATATATAATATTATATATAACTATATTTATATATTATATAATTAATACATTAAAATTTAGTATATATATAAAAATATAATTGTAAATTAATATCATGAAACATCTATACATAATATTTACATTAATTAATAATATATATATATTTATACATATATTACATAATCACACTGAGAGTTCACTAATAGGATTGTGAGTCCTATAATATCATTAAATACTGGATTTATTTACGGTTGGAGAGATGTAGAGGTCCTATCTAACTATAGATATACATTCATACTATTATCATCTACATATACTAAATTCTTCTATAGATGAGAGCTCACTATATACTTATATTATATATAATGAACTCACTAACGCACACCCATTAACCGGATAATCGTCTTACAACTATATCATACTACTATCAATAATTTACCTTCTGTAACTACTATACTAATTATTTAGAGTACTTATACTGTTACTTCAACTATTTACCTTATAATCTATGTATATACTAACCTTCTCTATCTTATCTACTATCTTTTATTATTATCGATATATGCAATTACTTATTTTGATTATCTAAATTTCTATTAATTTGTGAGCTGTATGATATAAGATGACAGTGATCAACGCTCACTCTGCAACACTCCGGGACCTAAATTTTTTCTCTATCCTATTTTACAGTAAATATCAACATTCTCTAGGTCTGTAAATTTTTAATCCTACGGATCAAGCCTCTAGCACGCCTGGGGCATCTCGATGCGAAGCCTTTACGAATGAGAATAATCGCTTGAATGTTTTGAAGTTAATATATACGAGGACAACGGTATAAGATATAATATTATTGACTATTCACTAAAATAATGTTAAATTACTTAGACTATATCTACTTAAACATAGTATACCATCGGGCACTATACCTCGCGACGTCTAATAAATTATAATCTTTCCTCTTGCGAGCTTTATAGCATTCGGGCGTCGTATGATAGGTGGAGCGAAGTGTATTATATGCTTGGTTAGCATTTCTATACTCTGAACTAAATAGCACTAATAATTGAATGCATATAATGTACTTTGTACTCACATATGTGAATCACTCACTTCTCACGGCTTCTTGCTATCCGTATATAGAGATTCGTGTATGCTGTTATTAATATCTAGTTTTGTATGAGGTATATTATTAGGCGATTGATCTTATCATGTATTCATACCTCTCTCTCATAATAATATATACAAGAACTACGATACTTTTTACTCGTAGCTATCTCTCACACTGTTTCAAATCTCATTACATAAATGCCTAATGGTTTAACATGCGATTTGCGTGGTCTTTAATTAATACTTCACTATCTAGTCTCATTAAATAATCACATATTTATGGTGAGCTGTGATTAGAGATACACTATGTGCGCTATACAGAGAGATGTAATAGGGCTGTTTCGTAAATAACATGTTCTCTCACTTTATGATTATCACTATAATATGCTAATCCTACTTCATTTTATGCGTCTAAGTAATAAACTTGCGGTGAGCAGACATAAAGTGATAATCAGTTTGCTCGGTGTAGAGAGATACACTGACATCATTGACGAGAGCGAAAGGAGAGACAGTGTAAGCTGTCTCATCCTCGAGAGAATGAGTTGAACCTAAGCCGGCGTGACCCATGATCCTCTCGCGACTTTCTCGAGATGTATCACAGAGAATAATCCTCTGGTCTGCGGGTATTACGACTGGCGACGCCTCCACTATGACACTTCGCGAGCCAGATCAAAACTATCTACTGCGTACTAGTCATATGAACATGTTGTAACTGGATCTCAGGATGCCTCATATCACTCGCACGACCACTCTGCTTCAAATTGGGATCACGTGTCACACATAGGTCGTTCGAGCCTGTATCCTATAAGGTCTCCTTCGTCATCATGGGTTGGAGTTAGTCTTGTGGACTTGTTTTCATAATATATCTGCATAATGAGAAATTTTGCATATGGAGATTATAGATAAGTTAAAGAGACATAAGTAACATAAATACCTAGCATACAGAATAAACGGGAAAAGAAAATTAACTGCCTTCTCCGTCGACCCACACATATATAAGAACGCGCAGGGATATGGATTCAGCGCGTTGACTTCCGCGCTGCACTGTGCGCTATTGATTAGGAGCTCGGTTGCTTCATTACCTCGTTACTTCGAGAGAAATCACGATATATCTAATTGCGATTTAGAGAGAGGTATAGCTCTAAGTGCATGTTATCGCATTCCTCGAGAGCGCTAGACAGTATCGAGTACTCAAGGGTCGTCAGATTCAATATTAACTCTCTCTCGAGCTAAATTGTTGTGTATGCGTTACATTTCGATCGGAGTGTCCGCATGGGGCTACTAGATTAATGTGTCTCTAGGTTGGTTCTATGTGTACACCGGACAGAGATGGTAGAAATTCTTTACCTATCGCATAGTTAATATGGCTGATTTCTTTCCTTCTACCACGTCTTAATATAGATTGCTGATATTATTATGTCATATTATTGTTTAACACATATGAGGATAGTGCTTGCCGTTATCTCGTTAAGTATACTGAATAACTCTTAGCACCCTAAATCGCAATCAATTCTTATATTATTTTTCCTAATAGTTCTCAATATATTATAATATATATACTTATATTCCACTTTCAGTTTTAGACTTTTTGGATGACGTCACACTATACAGATGATTAACATATACATTCATATATTCCGAAGAATAAAAAGCAGAACTACGCCCAGACACGCAGCTACTAATTTTTTCCGCGACTATGTAGTATTCTAATTATTATTTTCATTGGACCCATTAATTTCCCCAGACTACGATCATTCTCTTCTTTTATTAGAAGAATAATAGCACATACCTAATAGAGTACTCAGACTAATATATAATTCATCATATATATGGAGATCATAATTAGAGTCATAAATTATATATCTTTATTAATTATATTTAACGATCTTATCATGAACAACCACTTTATATCAGGTAATCAACATCAATTACATAATCAATAATATATAATCATATAGGAGCAATATTCGGAATATCGGGTTTGATGTAGAATTATTTACATTATACAATATCTTATTCTAATTGATTCACCTTTTTTCCGTGAGAATATCTCTCTTCAGGATCTATAAGGAGATGTTATACAATGAGTTCGAGTGTTTCTTTATTTAACTCTCTGTGAGCTGCCTTGTTTTTTGATACAATAGAAGTGAGGAAATATACATAGATGAATCAGCTACTCTGATTAACAAATTAATTGTTTTTAAACACAATGATCAATATATCATATAACCTGTATTTAAGTAAGAGATAATATCAGAGACTTCATCACAGGTTAACTACGGGGAAGAACATTATAGTGAGATCACGTATAGAAGAAACAGAGAAACAATGACCACAATATCGAGGACAGTAAAAGCGTGCACTTTTGATCACATCGGGATGATAATAGGCCCTACTGCATCGTCCGTCTCTAGCGTTCTGCTGTGCACGAAGACGACACACAGCACGGCTCTATTTCTCAACTATATTTTCTCACACTCTTACCCCATGCAATACACTAACTACTAACTATATGTGCTTTATAGAATCAGTGATTATTGTTGCATATAAAATGTTTCAAAGCCATTATGTTCCCGATTGTATTCAACTAGCTTCAATATCTGTGATTTCAATACTCTATTTCTAAATCGTCTGAATAATATTCAACGACAACTCATTCAAAAATATTGCTAGAAAGTAAAAGATGAAGAGCTAAGGTTCATCGTTGTACGTTTTTGTTTTCTATCATATGTGAATCCTCTATAGAGTTGTCATTATCGTTCTTATCTTCATATTATATTTTATTCCTATCTCTTGCTACTCAATTAATGATCTCACCAGCACTCTAACTCTATGTGGCCCCACGCACGCGTCTCATCATTTTTAACTCCCCAAACAATGGACTTATTCCTAACAGCTACGTCCTCTTTTTCAATTCTTCCATCTCTTCTCTGGATTGTTGTGCCAAAATGACCTAAATGAGCTCCCTCTTTACATTTCTAGAATGTGCCGGTCTCGTCTTAATCTTCCGAATTTCCTAACTCAATGCTCTCGGAACGTAAATAAAGGTTGCATAGAGCAATTGTATGTATACATTAATTAAAATTCCACTCAATCGTAAGTTGTGAAATTAAATGTATTGTTATTCTAGGTCTATTAATCTCTTACATTATGGATGTTATATATGTGTATACAATTTCATTGTTTATATACAGATAATCCTTCCAGAGTACACTGTCACTAAATTCATCCCGGTCTCTTATATAGATCAATTCTTCTAACTTTTCCTATCCGTACTTTCGACTACGTGATTCTCTCGTCTCTACCTGTTGACACTCTATATATTATATATATAAATATTATATAGTAATAGTTCCAGCGATGATATAAACATCCTTGGCCTTACATAAACAAAAAAACATGTATTTAGGAATTATTATCTCAACATCCCTCTATATATCTGGTTGCGGTAGGCTGCGCTATCTAAACAACCGCACATATCCTACTGGAGTTCTACTTGAGGTATTATGAGTTATTGCGAGAGACTTTATATTCATACTTTTCATCTGTCATGAGTCCTCCGACACTTTCTCTTTTGTACTTTATAGCGAATATAAACAAGTGGATAGTACATACAATGACGCAAACTTCGTGAAACTAGGCAGTGATATGTGCTTATTATTCATACTATAATCAAGATGGGGGCTCTGGTTGGTTCCACTCCTGACTCTATGTGTAGTTGTGGCGTCGAGTCAACTATAGAATCCATACAAGGCTATTATCTATGTCTCTATGCCCTTATCTCACAGTTCATCTATAGATTCTATTACTATTAATTATGTGCACGTGCTGACTGGATATGTTAGTGCACATTATACTTCTCGTTTGCGTATATAGTATTTCAGGTTGCTGAGCACAATCTGAGATTAGGGCTAGTATGCGTTTACTAATGAGTAGTAACCTTTAACACTCGCGTCACACAGTCCAATCATACGTTATATATCGCACGCTACCGCTACGTGAGATCACAAGAGTGTATTTGCTTATGTTAGTTCATTGTTGAGCATGTAGGTTTTTATAGAGTATGTTACGACTTTACCTTAATGAGGGAGATTTCCCATATGAGTTAGTACTAATGATTTATCTATGCAGGTTGCGGTGCTTTTCTAACAGTAAGGCTACCTCTTACCTACTTCATATCTATCTCTCCTATTACCTATATATCATATTACATTCTATTTATTATCATACTGCATAACCTATCTTATAATTCTGTAGTGAGAATCTACTATTCCATCTTCTGAGAGTTCTACTGTATGAATTTTAAATTATCTCTATCTCTAACTTTATTTTAAAAAGCCTATCTAGCTTCTAGTCTGTGCTCTCCATTACTGCGCTAGTGTCGCATGTTACGCTGATTAATGTCTGAAGGATTATGGCAACACATAATACCTCACTTGACTATAAGGGGCTCTTGCCGTGATGGTGTGACAACGATATAATATTATTATTTTAATATAATATATTATATATATATTTATAATAACATAATAAAATATATTTATATCCCCCCCCCTCTCCTCTTTAATTAAAAGTTTCGATGGTTCTGTTGCTATACTCCAACTGAAAAAGGCCAATGCTCTTCGGCCTCTCCTATTTTCCTTAAACTCAACCTTGGACGATTCTAGCATTCTCCTCACTCTCAGTAGTGTCCCACTATGTATTACTTTGCCTGTGGATTACAATTTTAATCGAGGGGTTGACATGGGCCTATGAGATAATTACTATATGAACACGTATTTAAGATGAGCGGAGTGAGGTCACCAGATGGCTATTTTACCCTCTCTACTACTCTCAGAGCTTTGAGAGGGAATGTGCTATCTCAGTGCTCGTACACCAACCTATATACCTTGTTTTCAATACTATATTTATTACTTAAATTGTCTCCATATTATATCTGGAGCTAACTCCTCTCTCTCTCGCTGTCCTCGGTACAAGCGCAGAGGCGACGCGCGCAGTTCTCTTACGAGGAGATACTGATATATGCACAAGAAGCGCACACATCTGAGACTAAGCTCTTGTGGTAAACCTCCAATACAGATCCCGTCTAAGATGAGTGTAAGCTCATCACTTGTATTGATTAGATTCTACGAGTTCTTCTCTGGAGCGAAGATCCAATCGTAGGCTATTCTTTAAGTATATGACTGACTATCTTCTCTGTAGACCGTACTCTAGTCTGGCGAGGAGAAATCTCATCTCATAACGGCGAGATGCATCTAGTTATAACTTTATGAGAGAGACACTATCTGACGATGGAATTTGGTGCCCGCGCATGCTATCGGCGGAGAACAGTAGGCATATACACGTAAATACTCACACCCGCGTGTTATTGAAACTCGTTTCCTATGCTTGAGCTGCTTGAGCGGATGACTTTTAACTGTGAGTGGAGAGTCTTCTACTTTCTATTTGCTGGGATGTATCGCGCGTCAGTATTCGACAATTAACCTTAGATTTTAAACATTTGAGTGCTCATGGGAGAGGTAGTTTATATAATAGGGCGGAGTAGTCGCGCTATGCGTAGCATTAAGCCGTGTTGGTTATCTCGCTTTAGCATAGTATCAAAAACTGTCGTTCACTCTCTCTCTCTCTCTCTTCTCGTTTATGGCGCTGTGCGTGCTCGTCTGGAGGGCGGTTTGATTGTGCTTGATTATCCATAGGTGGGTCGAATAGCTATTTGTCGCGTTGCACTAATGCGAGAGAGATTCAGAGTACTCGCGCATTCTATTAGCTTCACATAAAGCTGGATCAACCTTTGAAAGTTCTATTGGTTCTTCCATTTCTTTTTCGGGTATGCTGAAATAGAGAAAACGTGATACATTTATAAATGCGGTCTTGGAGGTGATAGGCAAAGAGCTCGTTTGATTCTTAATCCCTTGACTGAACCATATCTTTCTTACTGGAGTTTTTTTTAATCTTTCCTGATATTGACTATTTATATTATATCTAAAATAAGGAACTTTAATCGACCAGGCAAGTGATGCTTAATTCAAAAAGAAGCGGAGGCATTGTCTATATACTATTGTGAGAGATTTCTCCTACCTGACCAAAATCTGTTCCAGTTTAATGTTAAGCGCATTTAATTTGTGGTCGTTAGAAGTCGTTGTTGTTTTATGGGGGTTGATGTGCAGAGTCTTAATAGCCATAATGTGCTCACACAGAAAGTTTCATCAAGCTCCTAAAGAGATTGGTATCGACCCTCTCTACCACTCCGTTTACAACTACGAGTTTAAAAATTCTTCTCGCGGGGGTCCGATGATCTTTGTATATCATCACTTCTGTGATGGTGAAGATCTGCACACTCTTAATATACACGTCGCATATTTTACAGTTGAACACTCATTTAAATGCTTTCCCGATAGATTATGCTCACCTGAGTTCTTATTGGTCTAATAAGCTAGATATACTGGATAGAATAATTTATTTATACCTCAGACTTATGGGAGTTACGTCTCATTAACCTTTGATGAATATATAATTCCTCAATTTACTTTAAACACTCAACTTTCACTACTCAAAATCTACCTCTCTATAATAACAACCTTCTATAATTAGATCATTTTATTCTATAATTCTTTTGACGGTTCTCTCGTCTTATCTCAGTTGATACAATATAAAAATCAGCAACAAATGCAAGCAACATTATATAACAAAAATATGTCTGGGTGAGAAACCCTTCAACATCCACAAGGGTTTTGCTAGGTAATATAATGATATCCAGCGTATATGACTTCAAAGAATATAACTGGGAGATCTGCTTAGCACTGCGATGAATCATTTTATTTTATTATTTCCTCTCTCAAAACCAACAAAAGAATTATAACAATAGCCTAGTATCTAATCTCATCCGCCCTTGTTTGAGGAATCTGTTATCTCATATTACTTAGGAAGTTTATAGGCTTCTGGTATTTCACCCTAGGTATCATTATATTAAAATACGAGTCAGAGTCAAAAGCTCAAAAAGGTCTTATATAAACTGTACCCTGTATATAACTATTTACATAATTCAACTTATATATTATATATATAATATATATATATTGATAACCTACTTATAATATTGCGGAGTCAGAGCACGGATGTAGGTTGACATTAAATCTCTTTTCTAATAAGGTACTACTATATATATACGTATATATATTTACACGATGCCACGAGGCAGGGGCCAGCACTTCCAAAAGAGCCACAATTTGCGAGAAAGGAACAGGTGACCGGCAAAAAAAAAAAATAAACAACGAGAATGACTAGATTACCACAAAAGAAAAAAGAAAAGCAAATAACGACAAGTCTATATATCCGCCACGACCCAGCTGCCGTTGCCCCCACTCAACGCAATTCCGTCAGGTGGGCGCAGACGTGGGGTAGGCACTAAGAGATATGACGATGGATACGGAGTCGTTTTAATGTATCTGGTCGTTGGGAATAAATACGATGATACAGGCACTAAGTTTGAGTGACCGCTACAAAGCGCAGTTTTGTCTGGTCTGGCTAAATGCATAGCGTGCTTACTCTATCACGCTGTCACGTGCAATCCTTGAAGCCTCTGACATTCACACAATATTCATGTGAGATGTAAGGCACCTATTCGTGCTTTAATGATGGGTCGTCGTGCAGTGACCTTCTGGTATGGACACATTTGTGTGATGCGCTGCATATGTTTTTTCTCTGACGCGCGCAACTCTTTAGCTCTCGCGCTTCGCTCCACTCTCACCATCTATTTAGAAAAGAGACTCACTGGGCGCCGACTGCTACGCTCACTGTCGCCATGAGACAGATAAGTTGATCTAGCGGAGCTCTCCAGCAAAGTATGTGGGATAAACTTGTAATGGTGTTATAGCACACATCACTTCTAGCCCTTCACCGTCCTCAACGCCCTTATGAAGTATCATACAAGAAGGGAGGGCTTCGTATATGCGCCGAGATGGTCCGCTACGCACCAAATGTCGAATAGATCAAGTATATAAAAAATAGACAACAGGGGTCGAAAAATATATAATAGACAAATATAATATATCAATAAAATATATCATAAATGTAAAGTATAAGAGCCAGTATAGAAAAAAAAATAACTTTACACTCAGGCCAATCTGAACAATAGATATTCCACAGCTTTCTATTATTATAGTAGGAACCATTTATAGTATTAACCGATGTGATATGAGGTCTCCAAGACAATCCATATTTATGTTTTAGTCCAAGAATGTTTATTTTGGTGTTATTACGTAGTTAGACACATTAGAGCCCCGTCGAGAAGGAGGATAGGAATAAGTTGGGAGTATTTTTTTAGGTGAGAGATAAGGCGTTGTTTTTAAAAGTGTCGATATATTCACAAGATTTAGTCACGTGATTACTCATACCAATCCACACAGAACCAGATCGGAGAGAATTGTACATACGGATAAAAGCTGTAGACGAGAGGAACTCTTAGATACAAACGTAGGAGCTACGAGGAATTAAGCTGTTGGAGGATATATGTAAAGACACACAGGTATTATTACATATATGCACAATGAATAATTAGAATGAGTTAGAAACCAAACGGTTATTAAAAGTTATTTTTTAATGTACACACTGCCCCACCGACAAAGGCTTGGTGCATGCCAGGTCCTTGTTGCAATTCGAATGGTGAAATTCAACCTTAATCAGGTTCGTTTCTGTACTCCGACAGTTTCAACCGGGTAACCCCTTCTGGAAGCTCGCCTTTTCGGTTTTTCAGCCGCCGGTGAAGAATATAACATAATTCTCGGAGGCCCATCAAAGTATTGCTGTTAACCTCACTTCTCACTGCTCATCCTAATTCACGTTTGAGATTGTGCAAGTTTGTTTTTTTGGGGGAGCTCTGATATTCGACATCATGGCGTGAAATTTTCTTCGCACTTAGAAGCAAATTCTCCATAAAGTCTCCTAAGTTGTTTCCTGAGTACGACTTAAATCCGCCAAATGAATTTTTGACTTTTCAAGTTCTTGAATTCGACGCTCAAATTCTATAACTTTTCTTGAAAGTAATCAGTCTCTGATATTGTCGACTTTTTGTAGTCCTCCAATGTTTTTAATCTCTCTTTTTATCTCCGTCTTCTTATCCTCATCTATCTTGGCCTCAATCTTAATATCACTGAGGCTCTCCTTAGGTACGCAGTCCCTACCCACCTCCTTTCTCCTGCAAATCTAAATTTCTTCTTCTTAACACTTTTCAAAATCCACTACACCTACGCATGACACTATCGTTTGACTGTCGAGGTGCGCCGTCATATCACAGAGAACTTTCAGCTCCCTGCCCCAAAGAGAACTTTCCTGCCCTCGCGCGCGACACCATCGTCGTTATGTGCAGGATCCTCTGCATTCCTCTCACTTGTTTTAATTTTCCCTATTAATAAAATCATGTATGGCATTCGGTCGGCATGGCTTCCACACGATACTTTGGTATGATTGGACGGTAACGACGCTCGATCATTTTTAACAACGGGGTGCTATCTCGATCGGTCGTTGTCGCATGATAGTATTTCCGTTTCATTGTACCCAGTTCCTCTGGTCCTGTCAGCGTCATATCATTTTCTTTTTTAACGATTTGACGGAATCCAGCCAGGTCTCCGTCCACTTCAAATACGCTCGCTGCCACTATACCATAATCTTTCAGTCGGCAACATAACGGGCATCCATGAATTAGCACCGTTATGATTTAGTCCGTCTTACATGTGCACTCTTTTACAAATTTTGCGACTCCTGAAACGACAGTGAAATTCTCGCCGCCACTGAGCTAAAGCAATCTCGTTTGTTGATTATTCACGTGGTGCATAGGGTCGTGAGGTCTTAATTGGCGACTAATATTGGTACCATGAGTCGCTGTAATGGTCAGAGGCGACTTCCTTACCACCTGTTTACACTTCAAGTTGTTCTATGGCAGCAGCCTGCCCTTTTGGGTCCTTCTCTCCAATTGTTGTTGGAACGGTTGTTGTTTTGTTATACGTCCTGTAATTGGTATTCGGTCTCCTAAATTTCAAATCGAAATTTTTTACAATCGATGGCTTTGTGCCCTTTCTTCCCAATCTTGAAACAAGTGGAGTGTATTTTGGTTTTTCATGTATTTTTAAACTTTCGATAACCTCTTCTTCCTTTCTTGCAGGGGTATTTCTCTCATTTTGTCGTTGATTACACATTTTTGTTGTGCGAGCACAAGAGAATTTAAGTTTTCCCTCGCCTCGGTAGTGAGTCAATGCAGAGTGAAATTTATTAAAGTCTTACTTTTCCGAGTAAGAAATGTTGCCAAGTTCTTACGGGCAAGATGTTAAAGGCAAAACTGCTCAGGACTATTCTATCAGATTGATGATATTCTTACAAATCTTAGCTCTCTTAGCCTCTCGACTATGACTCTGTCCACTGTGACTGCTGTAAGTTCTTTAGCCTATCTATGAATTGGGTATGGGCCTTTTCCGATCAAATTAATATTGCTTTCGCACTCCCTAAACTTTATTCGAGACCGATTCCGTTCAAAATTGTAGCACTAGTGTAGATTACGGTGATGTCTTTATATTTATCGTAGTCGTTTTCGTGACATCATCTTTTAGGAATGCGCGAGAACATATGCGGGATGTCAAGGTTATAACACTGTTAACAAAGAGCAACTAAGGTTGGGATGCATCCCCATTCTTTTGTCCCATCCATTTATCTCCGCAAATCTTTCGAAGCGATCAAGATAACAATTGAAAAACTTTACTCTTGTCGTCTGCAAAAGAGAGGGAGCTTAGGAAACTCTTGCCATAAAACATCGTTATTAGTATATGAACAGAGCCGTGAAAATCAGTAAGTATTAAATTGAGAGTCTACTATTTTGGAGTAGTGCGCCAACTGGCATGACGAGTTGTCCCATGTATGGATCCTGAGGGCTCCAATAAAAGATGTCAAAGTTCATCTCTTATTCTTTGTCTTTTCCGCGTTCTCTTTCGGCTTTATCCTCCTCTTGTGATGGTCTTGTTCTCGCCGAGTACTTCTCTATTTCTTCTCTGGCAGCTTTGCATCTCTTTGTCTCTCGCTGCTTTTTTGCAGCCTCATTCTTTTCAAGCAGCTTGTACTGCGGTCGCATTACTCTCTTGCTGCGTATGACTTATTGATAAGCTATGTCAGGTAAGGCTTTGAGAATAACTTAAGAAAATTCGAAGACGGCAAAAAGCGAAAAAGATGATGTGATGTGACGCGGTGGGCGGGCCGGTGCGGTGCGGTGCGGCCTCGGGGGTTGGTCCAATCGAGTCGTGTGACTGCGAAAGTGGTGTACGAACTCGAAAACCTTATTTGCCCACTCAAAACGCTTAATACCATCCCAAAAGAAACGAGGTTGACCAAAATGTTAGCTCAAAATTGTGACCAATGTTGCAAAAATGTTGCAACTTTTGGATTTGCAACATTTGAGCAACATGCATGCATCTCTCGAGGCTGTGAGTTGGATTGCAATACGCCCATCATAGAGGGAGGTTAGGATCAAATCTGATGCTAAACTCTTGTTAGTGTAAAGTGAATCGAGATCCCGTTTCCGTTAAAGATACGGAATCGATTCTAGCAGTGTAGATTTATGTACTAAATCGTTATGCCTATAGTCGGTATATTGTTCTGATCACATACATATAATCGTCACTAGAAGGTTAGAAAGGGGGTGGGGGTACTAACTCGTAGAAGAGGAACCAACCTAGCAAATTCTAATATACACCAATCGAATCCTAATACCTTATAACAAGGAGTAGACACTAATACCACTGTATTCTATGATGTAGAATATGTCATGCTACAGTTGTATAGAAAGGGGGTAGGGTAATAATCGTGGAGGAAAGATCCACATGCTTCTAATATACAACGCAATCGGGACTCTCCGTACCGGCAATAACCTAGGGGTAGGCACTAATACCGGGTTGTGATCGATGACCGTAGCAATGTCAATGCCCGACGCAGGAAAGCATCCGCGCTGCTGTTCGAGCTCGCCGAGAGGGGCATCCAGCATCCTAGTCACCTTCTAATACACACCCAATCGACTCCGTACCATAATATCCTAGGGGTATTCTACTACACACTACGGGTGTATTCGATGACGTAGGACATTGTCATGCTAGAAAGGCTAGAAAGGGGGGTAGGGTAAATATAACTCATAGAAGGAAGCCTCCTAGCACCTTCTAATGTACACAAATCCGATTCCCCGTACCAATAACCTAGGGTTAAGACACGTAAGACCGGGTGTATTCTAGAATATACGTCGGCACGTGCTAGGAAGCTAGAATATATAGCCTATAATCATATACCTATAGCCTATAATTCCTTATCCTATAGACTATATCCATAGGATACTAGCCTATGCCATAGGAACATGTTGACCTTTTCTCGACCGGCGGCTCCTTTGAAGCTCGACGCCCGTTTTTTCGCCTTTCTTATCAGTTTTAGATGGTTTTTGTAGGTTAAGATTAACTCTCATCCCAATTCTAAATTTAATGATGATCGGCAGACATTAAATTCGGAATTATCAGCCGAGTCTTGTTTGAACCTATGACACCACTCCTTAGATTTTTTGCCTCCGTATACTTGCTTTGTTTGGGCGTTTTTCTGCTGTCTGTAGTTAATTCTTTCAGAAATATTCAGTTTTTTTTCAAACCATGGTTTTGACATTTTTCGTTAATCAACTCCCAGAATTTCGAGAAATGACTTCAAACTTGAGGGATGCATATATGGGACCATTACCTGCAAAAGTACGAAAGTACTTTTTCGATTTTTTTGAGTTTTGCGCTAAGCGTTGTCCAATTTTTAAATAAAGGCCACTTTTTTTTTTAATTTTGAAAATGAAAAATTGCGCTAACTCTAATTTTTTTTCTTGTTTGGGCGAAGTGAATGAAATTTTCAAGGCATATATAATCGAGAGAGGTGCAAACATTTTTTACTTAAATTATTTCTTTTGTTTATGCAGTTAGTTGGGGTTCATCCCTTGGACAAAATTTTTCATACTAAAATTTTTTTGGGATAAGTTTTACACCATTCTTTTGTAGTATACATAAAATAAATTAATTTAAGTTAAAAAAGTCATGATCTCCT
>JABUQX010031177.1:27500-47500 GCA_015478945.1 Trachelipus rathkii | reverse complement strand
TTTGACACGGTCTTTACCTTGATTTGACCATGATATTTCGTCCTTTAACCTTGCCTCTTCATTGGGTCAATTTTGACCCACGCTAACTTGATGGCGTGTATGAATGGTTCCCA
Organism: Trachelipus rathkii; assembly: GCA_015478945.1. Taxonomy (NCBI): domain Eukaryota; kingdom Metazoa; phylum Arthropoda; class Malacostraca; order Isopoda; family Trachelipodidae; genus Trachelipus; species Trachelipus rathkii. Next base: position 47,387 of record JABUQX010031177.1, on the reverse strand, counting down.
TCAGCCTTAAGAAGTACCTAGGTGATGTCTCTATTGTAGTGTTCATATGAGTTATTAAGATGGGTGGCCAGGAGTGCGTACGTGCCAGGGAGTGCCAAGTGCAGGTCCGATCCGCCGTGACCGTAGAGCACCGCGGGGATCAGTGCCAATGAGTGCCAAGTGAGATGCCACTAGTGCCAAGTGAGTGACCACATAGTGCCACCTGAGTGCATTTTTTTTCAAGCCTTTTCTAGCCTCCCCTGAGCCGTAGAAATAGCCCTATAATGGGTGTCTACCCTAGGGTTATAAGGTATGCAGGATTAGAATGGTGAGTATTACAGTTGCTAGGTGCTTTCCTAACTATGAAGTTTAAGATATTTTTATATCACTTATAATCACTTACACTCTCCATGAGACATCTGTTAACATTAAAACCATATACACATTATACACTCACAACACCACACACAGCACGTACACTTACACTTACACTCACACATCTCGTGAGTGTGATAATGTTTCAGCATTAATGCTCAGGGCATTGATGCTCAGCATTAATTGCCTCAGCATTGATGCCTCAGCATAAATGTCTCAGCATTGATGCCTCAACTTCTGAAGGTTCATCTTTTGATGACTCATCTTGATGACGTCATCTTTGAATACATCTAGTATTGATGATTTTGCATCTTTGATGAATATCACCTTTGATCGCTCATCTCTTCCACATCATAGAACAGAGTAAATATTAATGTTCTTACCGCAGTCATAAGCTTGCGCCACCAGGCGCAGCGAAGCCCCATCCCGCAAAGGATGGATGGACCCGCAACCCACCCATCGGTGCGACCCGCCCGCGCGAATGAAAAAATATATTATACTTAAGCTCAATTCATTTATTATTTACATACCTTAAACATTTCAAAGAACTTTCGTTTCAAAATAATTACTACGAGTCCATTCATTTTTCATATTTAATACTTTAAACATTTTTATTAAAGCATTTTTCGCGAACCTAAAACTGTAACTCATTACAGACCCATATTACTTTAACAACATATACTTTAATAAATTAAGTTTACTATTCATACTAATTACTGCATGCTTCGACAATGAATAAATTTTTTTAAAAATTGTATGTAAGAAAGAAAAAATTCAGAGTGTCTGATATATAAACATTCATTTTTTACTATCCAATTGTACGAAATTTTATTAAAAACATATACTTTACATACCTTAAAAGCAGTAAACGCAGTAAACAATAGAGGATGTTATTACCTAACACCTAGGGGAATAGTATGCCTTTGTTTTTTACTGCTTTACTGCTTTATAACTTTACGTATTTACTGCTTTACTTCATGTTTTACTGCTTAACTTTCTGGTTTACTGCTTTAATAATGTTTTTACTTTGCTTTACTTTCTGCTTTATACTGCTTTAAACTCATGTTTTACTGCTTTCAACTTATATGTTTTACTGCTAACTCTCTGCTTTACTGTTTAACTCTCTGCTTTTACTGCTTTAATAATATATTTGTTAAATTAAATTTTCTTTTATATTTCTTTATTATAGTGAGACAAGTTCATCTATTCATTACTTTTTATTTTATGTTTTAATAATTTTATTTTTAATTATGTAATGTTAAGAATAAAAACACACAGATTTTCGGTTATATAAACATTTAGGCAATTTTAAATTAAAATTGTACGGATAATTTTGATTAAAAACATTATACTTTACAATACCTTTAAGCAGTAAAATCAGTAAACTAATAGAGGTGTTTATTACTGAACACTAAAGGGATTAGTAGTGCTTTGTTTTACTGCTTTACTGCTTTTAACTCTTCTGCTTTACTGCTTTTAACTCATGTTTTACTGCTTTAACTTTCTGCTTTTACTGCTTTAAACTCATGGTATTTACCTGCTTTAACTTTTTCTGCTTTCTGCTTTTAAACTCGATGTTTTACTGCTTTAACTCTCTGCTCTACTGCTTGTTTTAACTCTCTGCTTTAACTCATATATTTATTAACACTTTTGTTTTCATTTTATATTTTTTATTTGTTTAATACTTTTATTTATATTTCTATTTTTATTTTTGTTTTAATACTTTTTATTTTTACATTTGTAATGTTAAGAATAAAAACAACAGAAGTTTCGGCCATGATAAACATTTATTTTAATAAAATTGTGAAATTTTATAATGTCATTTAAAAACCATACTACTTTACAACCCTTAAAGCAGTAAAGCCAGTAATACAATAGGAGGTGTTAATTACCTACACACCTAGGGATAGATATCTGCACTCTTTGTATTTACTGCTTTACTTGCTTTAACTTTCTGCTTTACTGCTTAAACTCATGTGCTTTACTGTTTGAACTTTCTGCTTTACTGCTTTAAACTTTCTGCTTACTGTTTTAACTCATATATTATTAACACTATGTTTTTTTATTTTGTTTTAAACTTTTTTGATTTATATTTATTATTATTTATTATTTAATCTTTTATTATTATTTTTAGCTTATTTTTTATTTATATTTTTATTTATTTCTTATTTATACTGGTGTGTAGTTTGTTATTTACTTCCTGCCTATTGTTATTATTATTTAGAACACATCTACACACGTACACCACCACCACGACACACACACAACACAACCAGAGCAGAAGCGTAACTACACTGCTACACATTCACTATGAACATCATTATACAAACATTGCACTATGACACTTACATATACCCATAAACTAACATTTACACTCTTACACCCTGTTCAAATCTGCCATCACAACACACACACACACACACACACACACACACACACCACTTACAATTATACACACATTCACTATTATACTTATACACACATTTCACTATGACACTTACATTTGTCCATATAGACACTTTACATTTACACTTACACACACACCACAGATTTACTTACATACACAGATTTTACTTACACTCACACACGATTCTACTTACACTACACACAGATTTAACTTACACACACAGACTTACTTACACTTGCACACCAGAGTAACACCACACACACACCAACACACACACACACACACACAACACACCCACGCACACTCACTATATACATATAACGTATAATTTAATAAAAATTTTATTGTCTTTAATTAAAACACGTACATTTATCATTACTCATTCATAAACTACAACTAAAATTATTTTCCAAAGTTATTCTTAAAAAACTTCTATAATAATCAAAAACATTATCCTTTGACACAAAGAATTTATTCATTAAACTGTTAAATACTTTTTGTTATAAATTTTATAACTATCAAGTTTTAAAATAAAACTTTTACTAAAATTTTATGAAATTTCTTATTAAAAACATAATATTTTACGTACCTTAAAGCAATAATCAGTAAATCAGTAAGGCCCACCAGCACCCCTCTCTACACCAAGCTATGGCACGTTTTGTTCTATTGACTTACTGGCTTCTTTACATCATCTTTAGCCATGTATAAGTATAAAAATAACAAAATAATTCTTCCTCCTGGTAACATAACATGTATTTATTAAATCATTTAAGTTTTTATTTAAAAATTAACAATTATCACTTACATTTATATTATACACTCGATGTTAATCTAAAAATATTTTTCAAAGTTTTTTCTACATACATTATATTTTCTTTATTATTTCTCATTATTATCTCATGTTACATTTATTCAACCCATCACGAGAAAACACAACATACCCGCACTCCTACATTAGACGGAAGGAATTTTAGTAAAAATGTGTTGAAATAAACCTACTTTAGGTCTACAATTTAGGATTAATCCTTTTTGTCAACCCGGGCGATTTAAGCTAAATTCCACGGTCAAAAATATACTTTAAACTGCACCCTTTTTCTGTAAATGTGGTGCAACTAACTACATTAGGCCCATAAATTAGGCCTCACAATTTAGATTCAATCTATTTTTGTAGACGGGCTAATTTAATCCTAATACCAGGTCAAAAGGTAATTCCCGTATAGACCAGAATCATCCTTCATTATTATTTTATAAATATATTTCCCAAATCTATGCTAGATCGGTAAGATCCTTTAAGCAGGTAAAAAGAAAATGTTTTCTAACTTGTGATTGGTCGTGGGTAACTCCTTACTCTATCAATGACCTCGTACTGTGATGTTGGTCGAAGAAATTACTTTTATTCGTCTTTTGAAAATAACTTTTTCTTCAATCTCTATTTTGAGAGGTGTGTGTTCTTATTATCATATTTAGTACCCAACACTCATTTAAATCATAGTCATTTTAAACTGTTAAGCGGGTGCACAAGTTATCTGATTAGTATTAATAAAAGTGTTTTTATTTTACTAAGTGTTATATTATATTTATTTAATAAAATACTTACATTGAGGAATAATTATATATATTACACTAGAATAGATAATAATATAATTTCACTAGTTCATAATAGTAACCACCAGGAGCTCAGCAATGAGCCCACCCGCAAAGTCTTGCCAACCCCGCCAAACCGGGTGCGTCCCGCGCGGTCCCCGCCGCCGCGTGCGCCCGCAGGCGCAATATTTCGCGTAACCGGCCGCCGCGTGCGCCCGCAGGCGCATATACCCGCTTTACAAATGAAATATTAATAATCATATATATATATAATATATAGTATATATATATCTATATTCTATTATAATTATATATATATATATATATATATATATATATTATATATATTAATATATATATATATATATATATATTACTATAATATATATAATATATATATATTATATTATAGCTGTGTGTACTGTGTGCGTGATGTGTGTGTTGTGTCGTGAGTAGTACGTGTTCTAATGGGAAAGCGTAAGTGTCCTAGAGTATGTGCGTATTGTGTGGAATAAGAGATATAGGTATGCGTTGCCTATAGTGTAAGTAGTAAGTGCTCTATGTAAGTGTAACTGCTATTATAAGGATGAATTCATTCAATTAGGTGGGATTCAAAGATGACGCCACAAAGAGAGTCATGAAAGCTGAACACCAAAGCTGAAGGTACCAAAGCTAGTTATTAAAGTTGAAAGGGTATTCAAAGCTTGAGGCATCAAAACGCTGAGGCAGTCAAAGTTTGAGGCAACAAAAATCGAAGTGGAGTGGGTGCGTGTGTTGTTAGTTGCTATGTGGTGGATGTCGCTGTGTGTAGTGTGTGGTGTTGTGTGTGTGTGTGTGTGTGTGTTGTGTGTGTGTGTGTGTTCTGTGTATGTGTGTTCTAAATAATAAAACAAATAGGCATGAAGTTAAATACATAAGTAAAATAATAAATAAACAATCAAATGTTTTAATAAATTATGTACGTTATATTGTGTAAGGTGACGTGCGTGTGCCTAGCTCGTGTGATGTAGTGTGTGTGTGTGTAGTGTGGTAGTGATGTGTGTGTGTGTGTGTGTGGTGTGTGTGTCTGTATGTGGTGTGTGTGTATGTGTGCGAAACTGTGTGGGTGTATGTGTGTTCTAAATAATAACAATAGGGCATGAAGTTTAAAATACACAAAGTATAAATGATAAAATAACAATAAATCTGTTTTAATTAAATTATCGTTATATGTGTAAGTGAGTGTGGGCGTGTGTGTGTGTGGGTAGTAGTGTGTCGGTGTTATTGTGGGCGTGTGTGCTGTTTAGTATTGTGTGTTCTAAATAGATTAAATTCGCGCGGGATATTGCGCCTGCGCGAGCGCGCACGCGGGCGGCGGTTACGCGGAAAATTATTGCGCCCTGCGGGGCGCACGCGGCAGGGCGGGGCGCGGCGACCACAAGCGGGTGCGTGGTTGGTCAGCCTTTGCGGGATGGGCTCATGCTGAGCCCTGGTGGTACGCTTATAAATCTAGTGAATAATTATTATCTATTCTATTGAAAAAATAATTTTTCCTCAATGTTAAAGTACTTTATTAATAATAATTGATATAACTTAGTAAAATAAAACACATTTTTAATACAATCAGATAACTTTTGCACCGCTTAACAGCTAAATGACTATGATTTAAAATGAGTTTGGATCTAAAAGATTATAAAACACACACCTGCTCAATAGCAAGCTTAAAGAACAAAGCTTTAATTTTCAAAAGACGAATAAATAATTCTCGACATCTCACTCAGCATACGAGGTCATATACGAAGATAAGGCATTACCCCGGACCAATCACAAGTAAGGAAAACATTTCTTTTTACCTGCTTAAGGATCTTAACCGATTCCCAGCATGTTTCAGTTGTGGAAATATATTTAAAAATAATAATAACTCTCAATGATTCTTGTCTATACGGGAAATACCTTTTGACCTTGTATATAGTGGATTAAACTTTAGCCCGTCTACCAAAAAAGGATTACTCTAAATTTACCGGCCTGAAATCTTAGGCCTATGGTAGTTGTTGCACCACATTTTTACAGAAAAAGGTGCAGTTTGAAATAATATCTTTGAACCTGGAATTAGGCTTAAAGTCGCCCCGGGTTACCAAAAGGATTATCCATTAAATTTTAGACCTACAAGTAGTTATCTCAAACAACATTCTTACAGGAGCGAGACTGAGGTGCAGTATTCGTATCTGTATCAGGGAGTGGGGTAGTTTCGTGTTTTTCTCGATGATGGATTGTCAATTACACACAGATAATATATATACTAATAACTAAGAAATAGGGAAGCAAGCATTTACTTTAAAAAACGTAGGAGCACAAATTTTTATTTAACATCAGAGTAGTTTGAATGTAATGTGGCGATCAAATAATTGTTATTTTTTTAAAATCATCCTTAGAAAACGATTAGTCTTTTATCCAGGCTATGAAGCAGAGACAGAAACGTTATTTTGTAGTTATTTGAGCCCTATTCAATTAGGCTACAGCATAATGATATAAAGCAGCTTAAGTCAAACGGAAAAAAACGTGGAATGGGCCATAGCTTCGGTATGTAGAGGGTGATGGGGGCCCATGACCTATTAACCTGACCTTTATTGGCTTCAATTACACAGATAATGATATACCCTTATTAAGAAATAGAATCAAAAACATTTTTTCATCCAAGGTGTTGGTTATTTTAAAGAAAAACTCCTTTTGATAAAAAGGCATATATCAATACATTTCCTAATAAACCGCAATCCAAATAATACGTTAATAAAAAAAACCCAATCACAGTATCTTATTACAAGACAGTTATAACGCGGTACTCAATGCAAATTCTAATTGTTTCAAGTGATTAATGTTATGCGAATCCTACATAAAATTCACAGTGTGTTTAATATATCTACATCTCTCTTTCTAGTGCAAGATCTCTAAATTTCTCCCACTAAGAAAAAAAATTAATTACTATTAGCAGTGTTGAAGTGTTGAAATTAAACAAAAAGGTTAGAAACAAGGAATAAGTGTATATGTATAAGTGAGTGTTCGTGGGCAATGTGTGTGTGTGTTGTAGTGTGTGTGGTGCTTGTGTGCTGTGTGTGTAAGATCTGGTTTTGCAAGTGTATTTAAATATTTTATTGTGAAAGTAAATCTGTGTTAGAGTGTAAGTTAATCTGTGTGAGTGTAAGAAATTTCTGTCGTCCAGTGTAAGTAAATCTGTGTATGTGAGTAAGTGTAAAATGTAAAGTGTCTATGGACAAAAATGTAAGTGTGCATAGTGAATTTGTGTACAGTATCACTATGTGAAGTGTGTATAAGTGTAAGTGGCATGTGTGTGTGTGTGTGGTCTATATACAGACGTGTACATCTGTATACTTCACGTACATATTTGTTCATGCATGGTTGATCGAAAGAATGAGTGAAAATGGTAATTGGGATAGTGAGATGCCTGAAATAGGGAGTGATATAGCTGATAATGTTGTATAATTGTAAGGTATGTGTGTGTGTGGTGGTGTGGTTGCTGTTGTGTGTGTTTGTGTCGTCGGTGCCTTATGTGTATGTTCTAATAATTAATAACAATAAGGGCCATGGAGTAAGTAACACTAGTATAATAAAAATAATAAAAATAAATTAATAAAAATTAAAAAATAATATATAAAATAAATAAACAATAATATAATAACATAAATAAAAAGTATTAACAACTTATTTATGGCATGCATCTTTATATCTTGTACTAAAAACATCTGAAAATACACAATCGAAGCATGGAAAATCTGTCGAATTTTATAACGTTTATATTATTAAATTCATGTATTACAGCAAATTTTATCAACTTTACGATTTATACAAACAATCATTATCATTTTCCCAGATGTTTTTTTATTCTAAATAATATATTTATTTATTTTCTGTTTTTTGAAGTATTCAAATTCGAAAGGTAGACTTTGTGTAATGTAGCTACAGTAAATCCATCAATATCACCTTAAGCTCATTAAAATCTGTGTTCGATATATATACAGCAAATTTATACATTACAAATATAAAAATAGTAGCTTATTAATTCAAAACAAATAGGAAATAATAACATAAAAAGTATATAAAACCAAAACTTAAAAAAAATATAAAAGAAAACATAAATGCTTAAATAATATACTGGAGTTAAGCAGAGAGTTAAACACGATCAAAGCAGAGAAGTTAAAAGCCAGTAGAAACATGAGTTATCAACCAGGAAAAGCAGAAAGTAACAAGCTAGTAACGACATAGAGATTAAAGCAGTTTAAAAAGCAGCATAAAGTTAAAGCAGGATACAAACACAATGAAGTTTTAAAATAGCCAGTTAAGTCCAGAAAGTTAAAGCCAGTAAAGCAGTTAAAACAGGCATACTAACTCTCCCGTAAGGTGCTTAGGTAATACAATACACCCTTAGTTTGTTTTACTGCTCTGACTGCTTTAACGGTATATGTAAAGTAGTATGTTTATTATAGAAAATTTATCGATAGCAATTTTATTTAAAAATAAAATGCTTACTCAATCGTAACTAAACACCAATACTGCCGAGAAATGTGGGTGCCATCACCGTTATCACATTTATTTACAGTATTAAAAATAATAAAAAAAAGTATCTCTAAAGATATATAATCAACAAATAAAACATACGAAAACATAGCATAAATAAGAAAGATCATCTCATACAAACAAAATATAAACAAGATATAAAAGAACAACAATAATGTTATCATAAAATATGAGTTAATAAGCGCAGTAACAGCAGAGAGTTAAAACAAGTAAAGTCAGCAGAGCTAAAAACAGTTTAAGTAGGACGATAGTTACAAGCAGATAAAACATGAGTTAAAAACGCAGTTAAGCAGAAAGTTAAAGCAGAAACATGAGTAATAACAGCAGTTTAAAGCCAGAAAAGTGTAACAGCAGTAAACATGAGTTAAAGCCGTAAAGCAGAAAGTTTAAAGCAGTAAAGCAGTAAAACACAGGGTGGACAGAGGGTGGCAGTGTCGTTAGGATAATAACCACCTCTATTGTTATACTGCTTTACTGCTTTATAAAGGTATGCTAAATATATGTTTTTAATAAAATCTCGTACAATTGTAGGTAAAATGAATGTAGATATATATCAGACACTCTGAATTTTTTTCTTACCCTTACATACAATTTTTAAAAATCTATAATTAAAAAGGTATTAGTAGAAAAGTATTTTAATAAAATAAATGTTAAATAAAATTATATGTGTTAAATAATAGGTATGTAATGAGTTACAGTTGTAGGTTCTGCGAAAATGTTTTTAATAAAACAGTCTTAAAAGTATAAATAAAAAATGAAAGTGACTCGTAGATATATTTGAAACGACAATTCTTTGAAAACTGTAATTAAGTATAAGAAATAAAAATGAATGACTTATAAAATATATATATTTTTTCATTCGCGCGGCTGGCCTCGGCACCTGTATGGGATGCGGGTCCATCCATCCTTTGCGGGGGGGGACTGCTGCGCCTGGTGGGCAGTTATGAATGGGAAGACATTAATATTAACTCTGTTCTATGATGTGGTAAGAGATGAGCCATCAAAGGTGATTTTATCAAAGATGAATCATCAATATGGATGGTATCAAAGATGACGGTATCAATCTTTGATGAGTCATCAAAGATGAACCTTCAGAAGTTGAGGCATCCAATGCTGAGACATTAATGCTGACTGGCATCAATGCTTGAGGCATTAATTGCTGAGGCATTTAATGCTGAGACACAAAATAATTCGAGTGTTGTGAGTGATCAAAGCTAGTAAGCTGTACCTGTGTGTGCGGCTGTGAGTGAAAGTGTTATTTATGGTTTAATGTAAGTGTCTATTGAGAGTGTACAGTTGAATAAGTGAATAAAAAATACTGACACTCATAGTAGAAGCATCCTAGCAACTGTTAATATTAAACACCATTCGAATCTCATGACTTATAACCATAGGGGTACGATCACCTATTAGGGACTATTCTAGGCTTCAGGGGAGGGCTAGAAAAAGGGCTTGAAAAAGTCGCACTCAGTTGGCACTATGTGGCACCTCACTTGGCACTTATGTGGCACTCACTTGGCACTCATTGGCACTCACCCTGGCACTCACTTGGCATTCATTGGCACTCACTTGGCATAATCCTTGGCACTACCTGGCACTCATCTAATACTCATAGAACACTAAATAGAAAACATCCCTAGTGGTACTCTATACGGCTGATTTGGACACATCAAAGCCATTCAAGGTTAGCCGTGACGTGCCAAAATTGTCACTCCCATCGTGTATCTCTATGCCAGGTTAAGGACGAAATGCACTCATGGTCCACAAACAAGTAAAACAGACGCTCAAAAAAAACGTAGCGGCTCAAGCCCATATAAAGGAAGCCCAAAAATAATTACGTGGGTCAACACACATTGCATCCCACAGCGATACGTATGGCAAGGTAAAAGCGCTCGAAATTGACTTATCATGAGCATCAAACAAGTAAAGGACATCCGAAAAAGCTTAGGAGACTAAGCCTAAAGAAGATCAAAATACCATAGGGTCAAACATTGACCCGATGGCAAATGACCAACAAGGGCTTGGTCGAGATAATTTCCCGTGGGCCAAAATTGACCCATGGAAGACCAAAGGGTAACCCTAAAATTACGGTGGGCCAAAATGACCCATGGTATCTGGCAGGTGGTCAAACAAATGGTAACGACACAAAAAGGGCTAAGCCGCCTAAAGGTAGCCAAAAAATTTACCGTGGGCAAAAATTGGCCCACGGTCGAAAAAATTGGGGGGGCGTAAAATAGGGGGAGTAATACGTACACACGGTTGCTGACGCAACCGTTTGGCGCACCTTTTTCGAAAGGGGCTAAAAATAGGGGTGCAAAATAACTATTCGTGCACTTCCAGATAGGTTTACTTCAAAAAAATCTTTGCTCCGGCTTCTCAACAAAATTTGAAGCTGGAGATCACGTTGTTCTTCAAAAAAGATTTAAGGGCTCTTTCAAAACAATTAGGTGTTGGCAGTATGATGTAGTGGTATGTCTAGGCTGTGTCCTTAAAAAAATAGAAAGGGTTCTCACAAAAAATACGTTGTGTGCCAAAAGTGAACCCATGGAAGTCAACCACAAGGGCTTGGCTTCGAAAAAAATCCATGGTACCTAAGGCCCAAAAAGTAAGGCCCAAACATAGGTCCAACAGGTCAGACGTAAACGAAATTTTGGGCTCATCAAAAGGTCCAAGACCAAAAAGGAAAGGATCAAAAAAGGGGTCAAGCTGGCAGGTAAAATCACCCTCAAGGAAGTAACGGGATGGTAAAATTCACCCTCAGAAAAACCTGGCGGTCAGAAAAGGTCAAACAAAGGTCAAAGGTCATTTTTTTTCCATAAATGAATCCTACTCTTTATTATATAATATATATATATTATTATATATATATATATATATAATATTTATATCATTACTATAATATATATATTATTAATATTATATAATTATATATATATATATATGATATATATATATATATATATATAATATATAGCTTAAATTATTACTATATTATATATATTATAAATTATATATTATATATATTATATATTATAAACAAAACTATATATATATGATAATTATATAATATATTATAGTATATATACTATACTATATATATATATATTAAAAAATTACCAAAAAATAATATATATACTATATATATATATAAATACCTATATTATATTATACTATATCTATATATATATATATATATGTTATATATCATTACTACTAATAACTATATTAGTCGAGTATATTAATACTATATACCACACATAAACTATATATAATATATACTATTATATATATAATATATATACGTATATATATTATATATATCATATATAGTATATTTATAATATAATATATATATATAAAATCATATATATATATACTATATACTTATATATATATATATATTTATACATATATTATATATATAGTAATATATACTAATATATATATAATATATATACCATATAATATAAAATATAATTTATATATATTATATATATATAATATATGTGTGTGTGTGTGTGTGTGTGTGTGAGAGGTGTGTGTGTTGTATGTCGTACTGTGATAGTGTAATTTCTGTTGTGTTATCTGTTTGTTTTGTGTTGCATTCGTATTCGTTTATGTGATAATTGGACGTTCTACGTTTAAGACTTGATCAGTCAACTTAAACTTGCCCTATAACTTTTATCTAAAAGTTAGATCTAAATTCCAAAGAACATCATATTCTTGAAAACAAGACCAAATATCCAATTTGACATATAATACCACTATTGCACACACCAAACTTTTGCACAATCATTTATTCTAACAGTTTATGCGGTGAAGCGCTCAAAAAAGTTAGCTTTTAGCGGTTCACTTTTCACGAGTTATCGCGAGGTATTTGAAAATCATAAATCATCCGTGAACTACGGAGGCGAGAAGGCGGAAAGGAGTGGAAAGGAGGGGGAAAATTGTTAAGGAATATTAAAAAATATGGTATAAATTTTTTTAAAAAGGAACAGGCTAAAATTTTCAAGTTCTTACGCACATGTGTGTATAATGTATTTAGGTGATAAGGTTTATTGATTCAGATGTTTAATAAAGTTTAGCGAGAATAGAAGAGGGGGCACAGGACATGCAGAGGGGATCGAGGAATTCGAAGTCAATAATATACATTTTGGGGGGAAGAGAAGTGAAAATAGGGGAACCTGTATATTTTATTCGATTTTTTTTTTTTTTATGAACATAAAACTTTACTTACTTCCCATCTCTAATCAATACATATTGTATAAGCTTCCTTTTCAAGCTATATTTTCCAAGAACGTCCTGTTGGGAAATTTTTATTTTGAAAATGTTATTTTTATATTTTAAAATCATCGATTGCCTTTTATGGTTTTAAAAACTACTTACCTTTCTTCCTTTGTAATGAATTTCCTTTAAAGATCAAATAATTAATTTGTTTACTATCAGAATCTAATCCAATACAAAAAAACACAATAACATAATAAAATAATAATAATAATAATAATAATAATAATTAATAATAATAATTATAATAATAATATGATTAATAATAATAATAATAGAATAATAATAGATAATAATAATAATTATAATATTAATAAAAATGATAATCAATAATAATAATAATGAATTAATAATTATAATAATAATAATAATATATAATAATAATATATAATAATAATAATAATTAATAAATAATAATCAATAATGATAATAATAATAAAAATAATAATAATAATAATAATAATGAATATATAATATATAATAATTAATAATAATAATAATAATAATAATAATAATAATAATAATAATAATAATATAATAATATAATAATCAATAATAATAATAATAATAATAATAATAATTAATAATAATAATTTAATAATAATAATAATGCATATAGATTTATTTGCTTTTATCAACATAACAAATGTGTCGATCCATTTTGCAATCGTTATGGACTAAAAACTCACTCACAAATAATAGACATGATCTTCTTAAATATACCTATAGCTATATATATACTATATATAATATATACTATACTATATATATATATATATTATATATATTATATTATATATATATATATATTATATATTATATATATACTATATATGGCTTATGTCGGTTATTAACTGCTTTCAGTTAAATTAGGCAGTAAAATACGAGCGGGTATCAAGCAAAATGTAAGAGCGGCTCATGGTGCCAGATGCGTGGTTTTTTAATCAATGAAAGTGAAATCAAATTATTAATGTAAAATAAATTACTTTTAAATGAGGTTATGATACGCTTACAGTAAGCATTCTGTTGAATTATGCAGAGCTTGCATAGATTTAAACTTCGTTTAATGTTTTTAAAGGTGTGAAGCTGTTTTTTATTACTATAATTTAAATTTGACTCTACACAGTTTTATTTGATTTTTATAGAAATATGTTCGAATCCATGGCAATTGATATGAATATTGGAGGTGGAGGCAGTAAACGACATGCTTCACAAATGATATTACTTACCTTAATCTTTATAATATATATATATACTAATATATCTATATTATTTAATTACGCTATACTATATATATATATGTGATGGATTGTGTGCATACGCTAGACCTAATGATGTGTGGTGTGTGTGTGTGACGCAGGCTGATGTGGTGTGTGTGTGTGTGTGTGTTTGATGTGTGGTTGGAGCTGGTGTGTGGCTATTATTGGTTAACTCATAATATGAGCTTTCTTACTTTAGACACGTGTCTCCGTCAACGTTTAAAGATTACCTGAAAAGTAAGGCATTTATGAATGGCCGATTCCAGTTTGCTTTGACTATAGTATTAGATTGTGCTAATATCAATAATACATCCATATTGCGACCCAAATTTGGCCAATCATTCTAACAGTTCGTGCGGTGAAGCCCAAAAAAGTTGGCTTTTAGAGTTCATTTTACGAGTTATCGCGAGGTAGTTTGAAATCTTAAAATGTAAATGGAGGCGAGAAATAGGAAAGGAGTAGAAAGGAGGGGAGACGATTTTTGAGGGGTATAAAGAAATGTGGTATAAATTTTAAATAAGAACGGTTAAACATTAGTTTTAGCAATGGAGGTTAAATTATTTAGGGGAATATAGGTTATTTGATCGTGTTTTTATAAGCTTAGGAGATAGAAGAGAGGTACTAGGCTTGGGAGAGGGAGATTGAAGGCCATAATAATATTTGGGGGTTAGGGAGATGAAATGGGAACCTATATATTTAATTCGAAATTTTTTATAAACATAAAACTTTACTTACTTCTTCTCTCCAATCAATACAGGTTCGTTAATCTTCTTTTCAAGATTATTTAACACGAACTTCAATGGGGAATTTTTATTTTAAAATTGTTTGTTTTTATATGTTAAAAATCATCGAATTGCCTTTTAATAGTTTTAAAAATAGCTACCTTTTGTCTTCATATGATTCTCCTTTAAATATAAATAACTCTTTGCTTCATATTAGAATTTAATCAATAGTAATAAAAAAAAAAAACAATTATAATAATAATAATAATAATAATAATAATATAAATAATAATAATCAATAATAATATAAAAATAATAATATATAATAATAATAATAATAATAATAATAATAATAATAATAATAATAATAATAATAATAATAATAATAATAATAATAATAATAATAATAATAATAATAATAATAATAATAATAATAATAATAATAATAATAATAATAATAATAATAATAATAATAACACACAGATTTATTTTGACTTTTATAAAATAAAATGTGCTAGGATCTATGCAATAAATATGGATAAACTCACTCGCAGATAATAGGCATGATCCATATATATATATATATATATATATATTATATATATATATATATTATATATATATATATATATAATATATTATGTATATATTTATATATATATATATATGGCTTAATGTTACATTTCGGCAGCTTCTAGTTAAGTGTTACATGTCAATTTTTTTAAAACTAAATTAGTTATCGAACAAAATGTAAAAGAGCGCGCATGGCATCCAAGATGCGTGTTATTTAAACAGTGCAAAATAAATAATTAGAGATATAAACTAAATTACGTTATAGTGAGGTTAATGAATACGCTTAGGTAAGGTTACTGTTACGCTTACGATAGTTTACCACAAGATTTAAACACTTTTTTAAAATATTTTTAAAGTTGTAATAATGTGGTATTTTTATTATATATTTTGAGACCTTAGTCAAGTTTTCTTTCACTTTTATGAAATGTGTTGAATTCCATGCAAATCGATATGTATATGGACATGGACATGACACGACATGATTATATATATATATTATATATATATATATATATATAGTCTATATTTTTATATATATAATATTATATAATTATATATATATATATTTATATATTTATATATATATATATATTCTATGTGTGTATGTAGTAGTGTGTGTGTATGTAGGTGTGTGTGTGTGTGTGCTGGTGTGCGTGCATTCGTTTATGTGATATTGACTTTCTACTTTAGGAATTGTCTGTCAACTTTAAATTACCTATAACTTTATGTAAAGTTAGTATCTAAATTCAGAAACATCTATTCTTGAAACAAGCTAATATCAATGATACATCCATATTGCAACCCAAATTTGGCAAATCATTCTAACAGTTCGTGCGGTGAAGCGCAAAAAAGTTAGCTTTTAGCGTTCCTTTTACGAGTTATCGCGAGGTAGTTTGAAATCATAAAATGTGAATGGAGGCGAGAAGAAGGAAAGGAGTAGAAAGAGGGGAAGATTGTTGAGGGATATAAAGAAATATGGTATAAATTTTTAAAAAAAGAACGGTTAAACTTTAGTTTTAGCAATGGAGGTTTATATGTTTTAAGGGAATATAGGTTATTTGATCGTGCATTTATAAGCTTAGGAGATAGAAGAGAGGTTCCAGGGATGGGGGAGGGAGATTGAAGGCAATAATATTTTCGGGGGGAGGGAGATGAAATGGGAACCTATATATTTTATTCGAAGTTTTTTTTATAAATATAAAACTTTATTTACTTCTTATCTTCAATCAATACAGTTTCGTTAAGCTTCTTTTCAAGCTTATTTCCCAAGAACGTCGATGGGGAATTTTTATTTTGAAATTGTTTATTTTTGTATTTTAAAAATCATCGAATTGCCTTTTTATGGTTTCAAAAATAGCTACATTTTTACTTCTATCATCTTCCTTTAAACATAAATAACTATTTGTTTCATATCAGAATTTAAACAATAAAAGAACAATAAATAAATAAATAAATAAAATAATAATAATAATAATAATAATAATAATAATAATAATAATAATAATAATAATAATAATAATAATAATAATTAATAATTATATATTATAATAATAATAATAATAATAATAATAATAATAATAATAATTATAATAATATCATCATCTACTTAATAATAATTATAGAAATATAATAAATAATGTATGATAATAATAATTATAATATTTTACTTATCATAATAATAATAATAATAATTAATAAAAAAATAATAATAATAATAATAATAATAATAATAATAATAATAATAATAATAATAATAATAATAATAATAATAATAATAATAATAATAATAATAATAATAATAATTCATATAGACTTGAGTATTTTAGCAAGCCCAAAATTACCAAATTGAGCTTCACATAGAAACAAAGTAGCGGATGGGTGAAATTCTGAGTAGTCAAAGCCAATTTCTTTCTTCCTGATATTTGATCTGCTTTTAATAATTTTAAAACCGCTATTTTAATTTTATATTTTGCTTAGACATTTAAAACTATTATATTTACATGTGATCACAATCATAAAGTTACGCTTCAAGCTTACATACACACCTACACACACACTCACACAAAAATATACACACCTACACTCACACACAAATACACACACACACTGACTCAAATTATAAAAAGAATTTGATCAAATGAGTATATTAAAGCAGATATGCATTGTATAAATTTGAAATAAATACCTGCATATTAGCAATGGTTCTGTGGAAAAGTTCCCCTGAGTTTTTCTAAAGCAACTTTTGATTGTCTTTGTCTTTGTCTTTGTCTTTGTCTTTGTCTTTAGACAGTCTTTTTCTTTTTCTTTTTCTTTTTCTTTTTCTTTTCCTTTTCTTTTTCTTTTTCTTTTTCTTTTTCTTTTTCTTTTTCTTTTTCTTCTTTCTTTTTTCTTCTTCTTTTTCTTTTTCTTTTTCTTCTTCTTCTTCTTCTTCTTCTTCTTCTTCTTCTTCTTCTTCTTCTTCTTCTTCTTCTTCTTCTTCTTCTTCTTCTTCTTCTTCTTTCTTCTTGCTCTTCTTCACTTCATTATCTATTTGCTCTGCGTCTTCTAGTCTTCTTCTTCTCTCTTCTTCGTTCTTCATTTTCTTCTTCTTTTATCTTCTTTTTTTTTTCTTTTTCTCTTCTTTTCTTCTTCTTTTTCTTTTTCTTTTTCTTTTTCTTTTTCTTTTTCTTTTTCTTTTTCTTTTTCTTTTTCTTTTTCTTTTTCTTTTTCTTTTTCTTCTTCTTCTTCTTCTTCTTCTTCTTCTTCTTTCTTCTTCTTCTTCCTTCTTCTTCTTCTTCGTCTTCTTCTTCTTCTTGCTTCTTCTTCTTTCTGTCTTCTTCTTCTTCTATCCTTCTTCTTCTTGAGAAGTGAATCAGTCTACTCTTATGAAATAGTGAACAGCGGCAACATCGACTTATTCAAGGAAAAGTTTGATAAATACTTTAAGGAAATTGGTCTATGAACTTCAATTCAAACCGAATCTTATTTTATTGAAACATTAGAATTAGTTGTGACCTAGAAAGAATGAAATCAACGAACTATATAAAGATCATGTTGGAAATGTTTAAAAAATACACCTTAAAAGAAGTTGTGTGCGCCGGACTTACATTGAACAGTTTTGATGTTCACCGCTTAGAGGGATAGTTCTAACGTTCTAAGTCGGTAGTTTTCCTGATCACACTATCATCTTAATTTGTAATAACAGTTTTGATGTTCATCGCTTAAAGGGTTATTTCTAACGTTCTAAGCCAGAACATCATCAGTCCACACTATCATAATAATTTTGTCGATACACTTTTGTGTTCACCTTCTTAGAGGGATTATATCTAAACGTTGCTAAGCCGTGACATCATCGATGCACACTATCATCCTTAATTTGGTAATAGCAGTTTTTAATTTTCACCGCTGTAGAGGTTATTGCTACGTTCTAGCGTGACGATCATCGAGAACACTGTACATATTTTGTAATAAAAGTTTTGATGTTCACCACTTAGAGGGTTAATAATAGCGTTCTAAGCCGATGACCTCATCTTCCCTCAGACTAGAATTGAGTGGACTGTAAAGTCTTTTGTAGTAGGTGTTTTGAAGTTCTGTAGCTCTGGTTCAGTTTCTTGTTCTTCTTCTTCTGCTCTTCTTTTCTTCAGCTTCTTGGTCTTCTTTTCTCTTCTTCTTTCTTTTTTCTTTCTTTTGTTTTTCCTTCCTTTCTTCTTTTCTGTTTACTCTTTTTTTTCTTTGTTCTTTTCTTTTTCTTTGCTGCTTCTTCTTCTTCTTGTTTGTCTTCTTCTCTTTTTCTCTTTCTTCTTCTTCCTTTTGTGCTACATTCTTCTTCTTCTTCTTCTTCTTACTTCTTCTTCTTCTTCTTCTTCTTTCTTCTTCTTCTTCTTCTTCTTCTCTTCTTCTTCTTCTTCTTCTTCTTCTTCTTGCTTCTTTCTTCTCTTCTTCTGTCTTCTCCTTGCTTCTTCTTCTTCTTCTTCTTCTTCCTCTTCTTCTTCTTCTTCTTCTTCTTCTTCTTCTTCTTTTTATTTTTCTTTTTCTTTTTTTTTTTTTTTTCTTTTTCTTTTTTTTTTTTCTTTTCTTTCCTTATTCTTTTTTTATATTAGTTATCTGGCTGGGGGATTATTGAAGAAAAAGTGGATTGAGTCAGTAGAGTTATTAT
>JABUQX010031177.1:0-17500 GCA_015478945.1 Trachelipus rathkii | reverse complement strand
CAACTTTTTGGTACTCAACAGCCTGTGCCTTATGCCTACCCACTCGCGATGACGTCAGAGAACTACAGGAGTTCATATCTCCTCCCACTTATAGTATCCCTCACGAAAGTTATCTTTCTCTCGTTATTTCAGATAAATTTTTAAATATGATTTGCATATTAATTTGATAAAATATATTAACTAGACGCAACATAAAATATTATAAAAAGTACTTTTAAGCAGATAGTTGTTCATAAATAACACATAACATTAAATTTCGTAATACTAGATTATAATAATATTCATTAAACTTTTTAATCAGAGAAGCCGAATTTCCTTAAGCAATATCGATACTTAATAAATAATAATACAATAATAATTTTTAAAATGGAGATCTCCAGTATATAATTTTACATAGACTCAAGGTCTTCACAAAATAGATATTTTAAAAAGATAAATTGAATATTCTATACCACGTTACATTTTTCTTCCTCTTAAAAGAGAAAGTTTTATTATGTGATTTCACGGAAAATCCTTTGAAGCCCGTGTTACAAATATATTCTTAAAGTTTATTTACAAGTTCAACCTTCTTTCCCTCCCAATTTTTTGGGGGGATAAGAGTAAGAATGCTGGGGGAGATACCACATCCGATACATTGTAAAGTTTATTTCCAATACACAAGATTCTTATAATTATCATTACCACAACAAAGAAAATCTATCCACCTTTCCATTATTTTATAACCTCATCGCCGACGAGTCACAAATATATTTTATTAATTTTTTTCATAAACCAAAATAATTATAAGATTAAATTTTCACTTACAAAAATAAAATACCATTTGCGTGGGAGATGACTTCCTATGCCTCTTTTCCTGTATTCTCTGAGCGACATTACAAAACGGATTCAGCACCTTAACAGACAAGCAATTTTGAGCTTTAACTCGTCTCAGACTAGAGGCGAATTTAACTTTTAGGGTATTTTGTACCCTCCCCAAGTTTCTTTATATAGGCCTCGTCTTCATCACAGAGACTTTATTTTTGTTCTCGTAGTTGTTTCTAGGCTCGCGTGGACTCATCCAAATTTTGAAGTTAACCTACCGCGTAGGGTAATAGGAAAAATCGTTTGGACAGTGAGTCATAAAGTCGAGAATCTGACTTTTCTCTTCTTGAGTTTCACATTTTTGGAGAAAGCTTCTTCTTTACGTGCCTTTTGGAAGAGTCTCAATGGTGGGAGCTTTCTTTCTGCTACCCACTCCCCTATAATAGCAAGTCGAGCTTTCTGGTTCGCCTTCGTGGAAGAGTCCTTTTTTTTTTTTTTTTTTTTTTTTTTTTTTGAAAGGCGCTGTGCTTTTTTTGTTTCTGCTTACGCTTTCTTTCGCTTTGGCACTTTTATTGTTAGCTGTTCATCACGCTCACTGCCGAACCAGGCGCCTTGTTAATGTTTTTTTTTTTTTTTTTTTTTTTTTTTTTTTTTTTTTTTTTTTGTAACGACTTTTCTATTTTCGTTATAACAGAAACTTTCTGTCTCGTTACAAGAATAGGCTTATATTATTCAAATATAACCACAGACTTATTTTCTTAAACTAGTAAATTTTTCTCCACTATGGGTTAGAATTAATCCTAGCCACTTTCCATATTATCACCGCGATATTTATTATTATTACTTATTATTCATTAATTATCTTGGCCTTTTCATCAGACAAGGTAGATATCCGCAAGTCCACGATTCTGGGGGCATCAATATGGACTGGCGGAGAAGATGAGATCATTGTTAATTATTAAACATTAGAATTAAATCCATCACCCCTCGGGTACAATAATTAATAGGATGTAAGGTGTATTCAAAAGATGTTGATGTTTTTCTTTTATTAATATTCTTTTTATATTGTTTATCGAGATCATAATAGATAATTTTATTTTATATTATAATAAATAAGGACTTTGTCATTGAACAGTCAAGACATTTTCGTGCAGCACTTGAATTCCAAATGTTATACTTGATTAGAATGATTGCACAGGGCGAACAGCAATATGCTTGGATGTACTGTGTTAGGATTTAATCACCATTCCTCTTAATTTTTACTTATTTTTCACTGGTGAATCAAACTTTTAGCGTATCCAAAAATGACACTTAAAAAGATCTTCTTTAATAAGGAATATTAATTATATAATAAATAACATTTTATTACAAAAATAATATGTATTTTGTGTGCCCGGGCGATGCCCTGGACACGTCTTTATGGCATTGATGTCGGATGCCTAACTGCCGTCTTCCCTTCCTCGGTCTCATATTGAACGGAGGGAAGACGCCAGTTAGGCATCCGACATCAATGCCATAAAGACGTGTCCAGGGCATTGCCCTGGCCGCATAAAATATATTATTATTTGTATTTAAAACTAAAGGTTTTATTATATAATTAATATTCTTATAAAGAAGATCTCTTAATGTCATTTTGATACGCTTTAAGTTGATCTCACCGTGAAATAATAGATAAAAAATTAGAGAGATGTGATTAAAATCACACAGTACATCGAGCAGATATTGACTTTCGCCCTGTTGCAAAAATCATTTATCAATATACATGGATTCAATTGCTCACAAAAGTGCTTGAATCCAAAATGTTATATTGATTAGGAATGATTTGCACCAGGGGCGAAGCAATATGCTTCGATGTACTGCTGTTGAGACTTTTAATCACCATTCTCTCTAATTTTTATCTTATTATTTCACTGGTGAATCACTTAGCGTATCAAAATGGACACTTAAAGAAGAATCTTCTATAAGGAATTTAATTACTTAATAACACTTTAGTTTTAATACAAAGATTAATATATTTTAGCTGCCAAGGGGCCAATGCCCTGGGACACGTCTTTATAGCATTGATGTTGTATGCCTAACTAACTGGCGTCTTCCCTCCTTCGATACCAGACCGAGAAGGGAAGACGGCAGTAGGCATCCGACATTCAATGCCATTAAGGACGTGTCCAGGGCATTGCCCTGCACGCTAAAATATATTATTTTTGTATTAAAACTAATGACAACATTCATATAATAATATTCTTATATAAAGAAGATCTCTTTTAAGTGTCATTTTGATACGCTAAGTTGATTCACCAGTGAATTATTATTATTCTAAACTTAGAGAGAATGGTGATTAAAATCTAGCACAGTATATCGAAGCATATAGCTTTCGCCCCTGTGCCAATCATTCTAATAGATATAATATTTGGATTCAAGTGCTCACGTGAGCACTTGAATCCAAATATTATATCTATTAGAATGATTGGCACAGGGGCGAAAGCTATATGCTTCGATATACTGTGCTAGATTTTAATCACCATTCTCTCTAATTCTTTTATCTTATTATTTCATGGTGAATCAACTTAGCGTACTCAAAATGACACTTAAAGGGATGCTCTCTTTATAAGAAATTAATTTATTATAAGTAAACCCTTTAGTTTTAATAACAAAATTAATATATTTTAGCGTGCCAGGGCCAATGCCCTGGACACGTCTTTAATGCATTTGATGTTCGATGCCTAACTCCGTCTTCCCTTCCATCGGTTCTCAATCATTGAACTGGGCGGGAACAACAGATATTTCATAATTGCTGTTTTGTTTTGAAATAAAAACATAAAAAAGAATAAAAATAGTTATGTGTAAATTCTATAACATATGTAGCAACGTTACCTACATAAAGAATTACACATAAACGTGGAGCTGCTTTGTTCTACTCTCATAATAATAGATAGCTTTTTGCCTCTAAAGGTTCTAGCTTTATAAATACAATAAAGCATTATATAAGCATTTCTTTATAGTACGGTAGCCCGTACAATTAATATATATAGTATATATACTTATATATATATATATTAATAATATAATATATATATATATATATATTATATATATATATTATATATTATATATACATATATAATATATTATATATATATATATAATACTATAGTATATATATATATATATATATATATATATATATATAATATATATATATATTATATATATATATATATATAATATAATAATTTATATATAAATATAAATTTATATTTATATAATATATATTATATTTATAATATATATTATATATGATATATATATTATATATAATATATATATATATATATATAATATATATATATATAATATATATATAATATATATTAAATATAATATATTATATATTATATATATATATAATATATTTATATATATATATATATTATATAATATATATATATATATATTATATTATATATATATCATATAATATATAATATATATATATATATATATATATATATATATATATATTATATATTGTTACGTTTGCTAATTTTGAAAATATGCTTTAAATTTTATTATTATTATGTTCAGATACTATTATTACTATTATTCCAATTATTATTATTATTATTATTATATTATTATTATTTTATTATATTATTATATTTATTATTATTATTAATTATTATTATTATTATTATTATTATTATTATTGTATTATATTATTATTATTATTTTATTATTTATATTATTAATTATTATTTATTATGAAAAAATCAATGTTCACAATTGTTTCAATACCTAATTTATTTTTTCTAGATAATGGCTTATCATTGGGTTTTTATTTTTATCCCAATTGGGATTATCTTTATTATTCCTTACATATAATTTTGTTGAATATTGTTGCATCCTTTTAATTGATAAGTGTGTGGATAAGCCTGGAATCAGTTTAGCTTTCCGTTTGCGCATAATAATTTGCTGTAAAAGGATATCTTTCATTTTCTATAAACAATTAAAGGCCGAAATTCTTGTTAATTATCAAATTTCTTTTTGTTTTAATTACTAAAACAACCGTCTATTTAATAACATATATATATATATATAATATATTATATATATATATATATATATATATATTAAATATATAAAAACATACCGTCTTTTATACTAATATATATATATCTCATTTATATATTATATATATATATAATATCAATGGTACATCCTTATTGCAACCCAAATTTGGCAATATCATTTTAACCGTTCCTGGGTGAAACGTAAAAACTTAGCTTTTAGAGTTTTTTTACGAGTTATCGCAAAGTATTTTGAAATCGTTTAATGTTAATGAAGGGGAAAAGGAAGCTGGAATTAGGGTAGGTTTTTAAATTTTGTAGGCTTAGGAGACAGAAAAGAGGTACCATAGAGTGATGGGGGGGAGCGAGGTGTGTAGCAAGGCATGGAGTAAGGGGGGGAGTGGGGTATAGCAGAGTATGGAGTAAGTTAGGGGTAGGGGAGACGAAATATTAGCAGTGTATTTTTCCACTAAATTTTTTTACAAACATAAAACTTTATTTATTTACTAAATTCAATCAATACAGATACGTTATAGCTTTTTTTAAGGTTTATTTTCATGAACGTTGATAGGGAGAAGTATTTTTGAAATTGTTTATTTTTACATTTTAAAAACATCGAAAAAGCATATTTATTGTTTTAATATAACTACCTTTTTATCTCCAAAGTTTTCTTTAAAAAATATATTACTCCTTGTTACATTTATGAATTCAACCAATAATAATAATAATAATAAAAATAATAATATAATAATAATATAATAATAATAATAATAATAATAATAATAATAATAATAATAATAATAATAATAATAATAATAATAATAATAATAATAATAATAATAATAATAATAATAGTAATATTATTATGAAATAATTAAATTTAAATAAATATATAATAACATATAATAATAAATAATAATAATATATTAATAATAAATTATAAGTAATAATCTAGCATTAATAATAATATAAATTAATAATAATAAATAATAAAATAATTAATAATTAATATATAATTAAATAATGATAATAAAATTAATTAATAAATTAAATAATAATAATAATATAATAATAATAATATAATGATATATAATAATAATTAATATATAGTAATAATAATAATAATTATATAATATATAAATATATTAGTTAAATATAATAATAATAATAATAATAATAATAATAGTAAAGTGGAGATACAATTCATCCAAATGTGTTGGTTTCCGTGAACTGACTTCTGTATCCTGATATTATATTATATTATAGATATATATATTAATTTTATATATAATAAATATTATATATATATATATATATATTAATAATATAAGCTAAAATACATACTGCCGTGTGATAATCAAACAGAAAAACAATAATTTAAGCACCCTAACCAAGATTACTTAAGTATAAATACTGTGTGATTGTGTGCTATAAACACACTTATAAACTATAACGCCTTAACTAACGGAGGAATACTATATATCAAATACTACCCATGTGAAATATACACCTAGATAAAATTAAGGCACGCTTCTCTTTGTACCAAAAACACCATAATACACCTAATTCTCACTATATATGTACCCTCTTTCCAATATTACCTATTATAGACCCCATACGTAAATACAACACCTTATTACGATTACTACCTTAATAACCTATACTCTAGCTAAATAAATATTGATTTCGAGTATATAATGACTCACTACATTATATACCCATAACTTCCACTAATACAACACTCTACTCACTATAAACGTAAATCCAACTAATTATCTAAAGAAGAGCTAGCTTAAAGACGCAGCCACTCATTCTATAAACGTAGTATTTTAAATATATTAAACATATTACATCACATTATCAACAGCACTCAGATATATACTCAAGTCATCTTTGGGTATACCAATACTATAAGCTGCGGGCCTATATATATACCCACTCAAATAATTTATTAATATAACACTAAGATTCTACAGTATTAACTCAATTTATATATATGTGTTATAACATATAGATTCAGCCTCAAATGCATAACCACCAAATAATATGCTGTTATTTTATACTAAGAACCCACGGATATAATAAACAACAATTCCTACAGTTATCTAACTCACTTATGTCAATCTTAAACTTATCATTTATTAACTCACCAGAGCTTAATCTATGGAACATTTCTAAGTCCTTAGTATATAATGATCTGATGGACAGGGATGTTTACGAGTCACCGGTCGTATATATATATATATATATATGTGTGATTAGTTCTAGATGCTCACACGGTTATATATTATATGGCTGACTCCAGTGAAGAAGGTATAGGTTGGCTCATGTAGGTATGTGAGAATAGTAGATATATTAATAAATTAAATTATATTAATATATATATATTATATATTTATATATATATATATATATATATAATTATAATATATAATATATATATAAATATTAATTTATATTATACTTAATATTATATATATATATATATATATATAAATAAATAGTTAATACATTAATATATATATATATATATTTATTATATATTTTATATATCATATTTAATAATATATATTATTTAAGTATAATTTAATTCATATTCATCTTTATAACCTATTATTTACCCGGGTTAATCTCAAATTTTAAACTACAATATAGGATTATGGTATTGTTATTGATAGAGGGTAATAATCTCTAGTTAGGTATTGAGAGGTGAAAATGATTATTGGTGAACGGTATATAGATTATATTCTTTACATTTATGTATATAATATTATATATATATATATTATTGTGTATATGTGAAGTTTAGTGATGGTTGGATTTTGGGGTGAATATATATAAAAATATATATATATTATTATATACTAGGTATCTTACTACTAATTCTTTTCTCGTATATAGACTTAATAGTAGACCACTGACCAGGTAGATTATGCTTATATATTAATTAATTATAATATATATATATAATATTATATATTAATATATATATATAGATATAAATATTAAGTATATATATATATATATATATATATATATATATAACACCAATATATATATATATATAGTATAAATATATAATATTAATAATATTATATTATATATATTAATATATATATAATTATATATATATTAATATATTAATATAATTATATATTTATATTATTTATATAATATATATATATATATATTAATATAATATTTAGTATATATATAGATATATATTATATTATTATGATATAATATAATTAATAATATACTATATAGTATTATTAAGATGAAGGCTGAAGCAGAAGATGAAGAATAGATTTGTTCTTCAAAACAAGTTCCAACTTATGATCACCTCAAAACAGCTTATTAGAATATAAATGTATGGTGTGAATCAGTGGAAAATTGTAGACGAAGTAAGCAGTAAGGAATAGAGTGTGATATATACTAATGATTAAAAAATTTAGGAAGTAGAATCATACTATATAATTGATATTAACCATTTAAACATACTATTATAAACAGGTAGCTCTATTCTCTATGCTCTTAAGGGTAGAGGATAACGTTAAAATATGATTAGAGGTCAAGTGGATAAAGTAAATTCCATCGTAAATATTATATCTCGAATAATATTTATTATAGGGCTTATAAAAAAGTATAGATATAAAACGCTATGTACATAAAACTATTAAAGGGTAAATTTAATCCATCAACAGTATTTTATAGTCTTAATAGCTCATCCACTTTACTCAATTTCGATAAAAAGCTGTTTTTGGTTGTTACGCGGTACGTTAGTAGATATATATATATATTATAATATATAATATATATATAATATAATAATATAATATTATATATATATTAGTATATATGTGTAGTGTAGATAATCTAATCGAAATTTTCTAGTTGATATTCTGTGATAATGCATTGATTGTAGTATAGGTAAATTTAACTAATGTTGTAATGAATGTGAGTGATACAGATTGATGATGTGAGCTCAAAAAGCCTAGCCGCTCATATCTTTCAAACTCCATCAATAAAACTACTAATACCAAATATTGAAACTAGAGCAATATATATATTTATATATATATATATATATAATTATATAATATATTATATATATATACGTAATATATATATATATATATATATATAATATATATAATATATATTAAGTTAAATAAATTTATATAAAACATTAATATTAATATATTATAATATAATTATTAGGATCATTCAGTTCAGTACGCACTTCTAGTTAGTATTAACCAGATATGACGTTGTATGTATGTAATATTATATAAAATGGTGTTTGTAATCGTCTACGTAGGTTAACTATGAAGGAAGATAAACTCTTTCTTTGTCCCGTTTAACTGAAGAGGGAACATTTATACAATGTAGTAATTACATTTAATGGTCTAATAGATATAACTATCTCAATATTGTTAATCAGCTCTCGAAATGTTTATTATTATATAGTTAATTATATTTAATTTAATTAATATTATATTTTATCTATATTTATTATTATATATTATTTACTTAAAAGTCTGAATTATTGAATTATATTATTTTTATTTATAATTTAATTTATTAATTATTAAAGTAAATTATGATTTTAATAATTTATGAATCATATAGACCTATTATCCTTTTTGTTAGATTATATTATAAATAATGATTGAAATTTAATTTAATTATAATAGTAATAAAAATAAAAACGTTTAGACATTTTATATTTTATATAAATTAATATTAATATATATTAATATATAATATATATTATTATATTATATAATATTATATATATATATTATATATTAATATATATATATAATTATATATACTGTAATATACTATTAATATATATATATATATATATTATAAATTATTTAATATATAATATATTATAATTATTTATATATTATAATATATATTATAATATAATAATATAATATATATATATATTATTATAATATCATATATATATATATATTATATATATATAGTATATATATATATATATATATATATATATATATCATAACAACACTATATATTAATTAGTAATATATATATATATATATCATATAATTAATTAATATATATAATTATATATTTATATATAATATACTTAATAAATAAATATTAATATATATTATATTTATATATTAACATATCAATTATATATCATATTATACTAACTACATCATATAATCACACCTAATATATTATACATATTAATACTCCACCTATACTCATATATAATCCATATCAACACATACCTCTCTAAATAAATATATAATATATATATATATATATATATATTAAATAATATATATATATTATATATATTTAAAATATTAATATATATTATTATTACATATATATATATATTATATATATTATATGTAATATATATTAATTATTATATATATATTAATATTAAT
The DNA here is from genome assembly GCA_015478945.1 of Trachelipus rathkii. Classification (NCBI taxonomy): domain Eukaryota; kingdom Metazoa; phylum Arthropoda; class Malacostraca; order Isopoda; family Trachelipodidae; genus Trachelipus; species Trachelipus rathkii. The sequence continues at coordinate 7,194 of JABUQX010031177.1, read as the reverse complement.
ATATATAGTATATTATATATATATTATATATATATATTATATATATGATTATATATCATAGAATAATAAGTTATGTTTTTTTATTAAAGAATTTTTTCTACATATTAAAGATTTTAATTTTATTATATTATAGTTATAATATATATTTTATATTTAATATATAAAGTATATTATAATTAATTAATATAATATATATCTTATATATACTTAGTAAATAGATAGGGTAATAGAAAATAAGTAATAATTATACTATTGCATATATAATTATTCATAAAAATACTATATAAAATAAAATATAATATCGTTAATATTATTTAATATTATATTGATATTGACGTAAAAAATTATTTATTTCTATTGCTATTATTATAAGGGAATTTTGTATATTAAGTAATAGATAATAAATTACTTACTCCGTATTTATTTTAATAGTTTGTAACTAAGTAAATGAACATTCATTTATAGTGCCTTAATTAGCATCTCTTATTGTTTTACTCTAATATTAGTATATATATAATAGATATTTAATATATATAATTAAATTAATAAATAATTATTATTGTAGAGTTGCTCGTAATGAATTAATCTATATATAAAAAGATCTATATGTAACATATTTCTAGTAATATGTATTACTGTAATATGATCATAATATTATTTTTATCAATATTAAATTTACTATTAGAATAATTTTAAATTAAATATTCATTAGAATATATTAATTATTAGGTTAAGCAGTTATACGTGTATAGGTTTAAGGATTAGTAGTTTAAGGTTAGGTATAGGTTATAGTATATATTAGGTTATGTTATGTTATGTGGGTTATGTTGGGTAGGTTAGGTTATGTAGTTATAATATAAGGTATTAGTGTGAGATTTAGATTAGGTTAAGGTTAAGTTAGTTTAGGTTTGATTAGTGAAAGAATGGTACTGTGGCGCACACAAAATTACTTCCTCTCTAACTGGTTCTGTAAAAATATTCTCAATTACGATAAAATTATAATAAATGTTAGAATAATTATGGAGCTTTGAATTTATCTCATATATATATTCCTTATACTATATATCTTTAGTATGAGAAAAGCATGAATCATGATTCTGTTGCAATACGTTAGCAAGGTGTTTGTGAAGTAAATTTTCTCGATATTTGCTCGAAACTATCTATTATACAAATAGAGTTTTACCACGTTATCAATATGTAAATAAAGTAATAATACAGTTGTTGTTATCAATATAATGATGTGAGAGACTCTGCAACGATATAGTATATTAGAAATACATATTACAGTAGTAAGAGTGTGTAAGTGATAATGAACATAAGTATTTTGAAGCCTATAATTAAACTTATATAATTAACCGTTATTTTCACACTTCAGTTGATATATACATATAGAATTCTAATGAATTTGAAGTTTTTTGAAAAGTAGTATTTCATATACTTAAGCTATCTCAAAACGACCTATTTTGCAAAAAAAATAAAAATGTATGTAGTTATATTTAGTAGCTATATTATTTTCGTTAACTATGAGATCCATTACGACATAAATATTAAATTACCTAATAATATCATATATTCATAAACCATTAAATTACCAATAACCTAACCTAACTCACAATATACTAATCTAACCTAACTAACCTAACCTAACTATACCTAACCTAACTAACCTAAACTAACTAACTAACCTATTAACTAAACCTTAAACCTAAATATACTATAACCTATAATTAAATAATTATAATTAAATATACAATAAATTTAATATATAATAATAAATTACATAATTATAACATATATAATAATAATAATTAATAATAATAATAATTTAATATATAATTAAATAACTAATAATTAATAATAATAATAATATAAATATATAATAATAATAATAATAATATAAAATAATTATAATAAGAAAGTATCATAAGATTATTATAATAGATAAAATATAAGTAAAAATATATATCTATATATATAATTATTATGTCATTATATTTATTATTATTAAATATATAATATATTTTAAATAATAATAATTAAGTCAAAAAAAATATATAATATAATAAATTAAAAAATAATTGCTATAATATTTAATTTTTATCTAAATAAAATAATAGGAAATATGATAAAATAACTTAATAAATAAAAGTATTCAATATAATAATAACAATAATATATAATTTCACAATTCTAATATATAATATTATTAATATAATAATCATAAATTATAATTAATAAATAATAATAATTATAATTATAATTAATAAATAATAATAATAATATAAATAATAATAATAGATAATAATTATAATAATAATTATAATAATAATATATTTACATTTTTCTTCTTGATTAAAAACTATTTATATTGATATAAAATCATAGATATTACTAATAATAATAATTTAATAGATAGAATTAAATAATAATTAATTAATAATAATTAAAAATAATAATTAATAATACTTACACTTATATCAACTCCTCGTAAAGGTTTCAATTAAACTTAATAATTATAATGTTTAAATAGAATAAATAAAAATAATTGTAAAATTTTAAAATTATCTTCCGTTCCTTAAATACAATTGATAACACACCATTGCATTCAAATAAAATAATATAGTATATATATAAAAAATGAGGATTATTATATTTTCTCAATACTGATTATTTATGCCTTAGAAAGATATATTATGACTTTAAATTATAATTGTTTTTATTATATTTTATTATGAATATTTATTATTAGTATATTATATTATTATTATTATTATTTTATTATGATTATTAATTATTATTATATTAATAATTATTATTAATTTATTATATTATTTATTATATTGATTGATTTATTACTTATTAATTAATAATTCATAATATTCGTTAATAGTAGTAAAGTAGTCATAACTTAAGATATAGGTAGCCATTAATAATATATTATATAGATACAGATATATCTATAACAACTATATTAAATTTATCATTCTAATGGCAACAAAAAAATTTTTGGATATGTTTTCACTTAATTCTATTTAAGTGATTTAATCTTTATAATTTTGTAATGTAGAGGATAGCAATATGTACAAATGAAAAAAATATCTTTATTAGCTAAGTGTTTGGGATATATACAATATGGTGATAAATATAATGTATTCTTTTTACCGAATTTATTTCCAAATTAAACATTTCCAAATTATCATATATTGCAAACTAACAACTGAATAAGTTCATTTCTATAAATAATAATGTTAATGCAGTTTATAATTCTTAAAGATCTAAAATTGGTATGGCATAATATGAATACCTGATAGCTCAGTAGTATTATAGTTACTGTTGATGTAAAGTAAGTATATCATCATTGTGTATGATGGCTTCATGAAGATTTACGGTTTATTCTATATTTTGTCATGCCTCTTGTATTAGTGAGTTCTGGAGATTCTGACTACATTATACAGAACTTAAGTTCGTAAGTTCGCTATAGTAAAGCTTATTCCAAGCGGCCTCATACTGATATCTCATTTTGTTCGTTATTCAAGATAATATATTCCGTAATGGTATATATTCTATTCTCCCGTTAGTTCATATATACATTAGATAGCTACTATTCAACATAAGAGGAAATGAAATAAGTCTTAGTAAATAGTGATAGAGTGGAGAAATGAGTGAATTTTAAGGACATGTTGATATCTGATAGCTGATGATGATTTTTTTCACCAGAATATAATTCTATGGCATAATCAACTGGTGATATAGTATCAATCACTATTTGTTTGTACATAGAATATAGGCTTCACCAATTCTTATCTTTATTCATTTCCCTCTCACAAAAATCTGGTCATAAGCATTGATTCCCCTACTATTGTATTTATAATAAACCCCCTAAATAAATAGGTATGGTGAGGATTTATGATTATATTACGAATTTGATATAATGTATATATTGGACCATAACAAAAATAAAATACCTATTATTATTTAACATATTATATAGTCAAAGTATCACTCATATCTAGTAGATAAATTTTGACCTTACTGAAGTAGTTAAAGACTTATCTCGTTAATGTTTACGTACTTGCCCGTTACATATACCATTAAGTATCCCAGTAATACCCTAAGATATAAATTAATGAAGGATGATGGTATATAAGACATCTTTTGGGTCCACGAGAGACTTGGCAACAAACAATGTTCTCCTATAATGAGATCAAGATTTCATTGCAGGCCTAGTCTGTATATCTTAATAATATATATAATATAAAGTTATTTAAAATAATATTTACTCTTATGAATATAGCGTTTACTTCTATCCAATTAATTTAATTTGAGCAGCAATAAAAGTATACTTATGAGTATTGACCCCTTAGTTATGCAATCGTCAAAGAAGTATACTCGCCGATTAGACTTTGTTATAGTGATATATCTAGCCACAGAATATTTTACACGGTGTTTCACCATATTTGATTGATGATCGAGGAAGTCATGTCATGTTTTAGCATATATAGACGGTACTACTCCATGTAGAAACTGCGGACCAACAGGTAATTTAGAATGAGAAGACGGTTGTCGTATTGTATGTATATGAGTTAAATACTAAACTTTCTAAACTTATAAATATTATTGTGAAGTAAGTGCTATGATAATATAGTCACTTAGATAGTTTCAGTTTGAGATATATCTAATGTGAGTTATCATAATATAATTCTCGGATATATATATTTTCATTCAAGTAACCGTAATTATCGTCGTCACAGCAATAAATACCATAATTGTTTATTTCCTGCTCTAAAAAAGGAAGCTAGATTCTCCTAGACTTACATTTATGTAACTGTTGAGATCCCTACACATACGTTGGAGTAAAGATTTATCCTAATTGCTGTTAGACCTTGACTACCTAGAAGTTCTGGCTTTCTTCCTTTGAACATAGTTAAGATATCTATCTGAATGAGAAATGACTCAATTCCTCGCTTGACTCAGTACGTTAGCATGAGTTTATCATGGTTTACCTCAAAATTCTCGTGATCATCAGTACATGGTAATTAGTGTAAAGGTACATGTGTGGTTAACTTTTTCTTATTTTCACACTGTAGTCTTCTTATCGAACTTCAAGTAGTACTCATTAATATATAGTATTTGTTTTAGAGGTGAGAGTTATGATATAACTTAGAATATAGATTATACTGTATGGTGTGTTAAAATAGGTTACTAGAATAGCAAATGGAAAATTCTAGTATATATGATAGATATTCATAACTGTCCTCATCTTTTTACTTCCTTGATTGAATCCTGCCTTATATGATAAATATATAGATGGGGATCTAAATCTCAGATAGCTAATAGTCATCGTTTATTAGGTTTGTAAGGTCTTAGCAAATCAAATAGGCACAACATAAAGCCAGAATTAGTTTTTATTTTCAGAAATTCTCGTAGTATGATAATAGCAAGAGTCATAGATACATATATGTGGAGCTCATGACTTTTCCAATAGGTCACTCCCTATCTTAATACCAAAAATAAATTGACTGAATGAGCAACCTTGAACAGATATTACCACACTAATACGCAGAAGCGAGTAAGATCATTAGAAATGTTTATATTTTATATGCTTCATACATATGTAACAAAAAAATATGTGATGGCATGCATAAATATTATTATAAATACACTTATATTTTATAGTGTCGATATAGGAGCAATTCTAGATATATATTAACAAATTATTTTAAGCTTCATAAGAGCATATCCATATAACCAGAAATTCACTCGTGGAAAAAAAAATATAGTACATAAAATATTTATGATAAAGTCACAGTCACATTAACATAGTTAATTATGATTTGATATAATACCTAACTAAACATCTGGGAACGGTCTGTTATTGATTCAGTGTATAATGGATATAACGTGTACTAAATACTCCTCTACTCTCTAAATAAAATTTTGTCCCCAAATTACAATGTTCAGACTCTAAATATATACACGTTCCATCATGTACATAATAATATCAAAAGTCAAAATAAGCTAATCGATATATATTTTGGTGATTTTCGATATTCAGTAATGTTTGAATATACTTAATGAAATTACGCTATAATTATATATTGGAGTGCCTAGATTAACAAATATTCATATGTTGTGCACGTGATCATTATATTAACTTTAATTTAAGTATATATTTAAAATTATATTATTAATTATTCTATATATACAGTATTTAATGTATTACTTTATACTTTATTATTTTTATTTATTTAATTTAATTAATGTATTATAATTACATTTATTATTATTATTTAATTATATATTATATTATTTAATTTATACTATGATTATTATTATTATTTCTACTACTTATTATTATGTATATATTATTAATTATGTTTTTTGATATTAATATTATTATTATTATTATTATTAGTTTATTATTATATGTGTATAGATGATATATGGTATTGGTTATATATATATATATATATATATATATATATTATATATATATATATAAGTTAGCCAGGAATAAAAGATAGGGTCACTCAATGTACTTATTTTAAACAACGTGCATATTAAATTAACTCGCTTTATGTATATATACACTAAGAACAGTATATATTTGTATAATATATTATTATGATAAATCATAGAATAGTACTGACTATTCAGTGATATTAGTGTCTAATAATTTTACACATGACTAGGTGCTTAGAAATTATTCACTCTTATGAAACCTGGATACACAATCATTAATAGTGTTAATGGTCGTGCATATGTTTAAACATGATACGTATATTTACAGACATTGATTTATTATGGCTAGAAGTTAATGAGTTTGATGTTATTTGTCGGATAGTATACGTATTTCTATTATAGTAGATTTCCTATGGATACTTTCATAACCATATTCTCTTGCACTTATATATACACGGTGAGCAATATATTTTTGCGCTCAAACCAAACTTTCTTTTTCAACGGTTACGTTTTGGGTCCTTATATGCGATATACATATATAATCATGTTGCTCGTAATAAATTATTTACTAATCTAAATTATTCTGCACAACATCTCTTATGCTGGATACAGACTTTATTATTATATCAGGTATATGATATATATTTTATATCATGAGATAAAAGTTACTTAAGTATATTTAATTAATTTCAATTAGAAATGATATTTTAAACATTTCTGATATTACAAAAT
>JABUQX010031176.1:7500-20982 GCA_015478945.1 Trachelipus rathkii | reverse complement strand
GCTGTGCCCCAATTCCTTGGAAATTGACAAAGAAGGACGAAACTTGGTATACACTTTTCTTATAAGGTAACTTCGTCGCACACGAAGTTACGTGTTACTACACCCATTGATGGATGGGGCTGAGCCCCAAAATCTTAGAAATTGGTGTAGAAGGATGAAATTTGGAGAGCACACAGACGAGGAAGGGTAAATAGGACTGGAGGAAGAACAGTGTGACCATATAAGAAATTAGAAATCCTTTTTCTAAATTGTTGGGAATGTGCATCTCTATATTGTTCTGAGCTAATCTAGAATTGATAAAACGTCAAACCTAAAATCCTATTATTTTGTCCTAATTTACTCTATATATCGGTGATTTCAATATCAGTGCAAATCTATATCATCCTGTCTTAGCACGATAATTTTAATTTAAATTTTAATTTATTTTCAAATTTTTTTTTTTTTTATTTATTTTTAATTTATTTGCTTAAAACATTTTGTTTTTACTAAAAATTTTATGCTTTTCATGTTTATAACGTTAAAAATTTGCGTTTTTACACACCCTAAAGCAGTGACGAATATTATACTTCAGCATTGAAATTAAACCACCCTCTCCCATATAAATCTTTTGAGTGCTGAGTGTTATATATCTATTATGCATACTTTTACTTGGGTTATAACATGAGAGAGAGAGCGTTTAATTTTATTTTAATTATTTATTTGTTTCTAAAATATATTTGTAAAAATTATCTTTTTATTTCTTTAAAACTTCTTTTTTATGTTTATAACTTAAAAATTTATATTTTTACGCACCCTAAAGCAGTAAATCAAACCGCGCCCCCCTCTAACCCATCCATGATCTATTGATCTATTCATTCAAGTCATATTTTGTATAACATAACACAAACTTTTATTCATTTTATTTATTTGTTTAAAAGTATATATATATATATTTACTAAAATTTTTATGCTTTCCTGTTTATAACGTAAAAATTTCGTTTTTACACACCCTAAAGCAGTAAATCAGTAAATCAAAACACCCATTCCCACCCCTCCCCACCCATCCATTATCTATTGATCTATTGATTCAAGTCATATTTTGTAAAACATAACACAAAACTTTCATTTATTTTTATTTTATTTTGTTTAAAAATATATTTTTTACAAAATTTTTTATTCGTTTTATGTTTATAACTTAAAAAATTTGCATTTTTACACACCCTGAAGCAGTTAATCAGTAAATCAGTAAATTAAACCACCCACCCCGCCCCTCCCACCATCCATGATCTATTGATCTATTTATCTATTATTCAAGTCATATTTTGTATAACATTAACACAAAATTTTATTTATTTTTATTTTATTTATTTAAAAAATATATATTTTTACTAAAATTTTTATGCTTTTCATGTTTATAACGTAAAAATTTTCGTTTTAGCACACCCTAAAGCAGTAAATCAGTAAATAAGTAAATCAAACTACCCATACCACCCATCCCACCCATCCATGATCTATTGATCTATTGATTCAAGTCATATTTTTTAAAACATAACACAAAACTTTCATTTATTTTTAATTTCTATTTTGTTTATATTATAATTATTTTTACTAAAAATTTTTATTCTTTTTATGTTTATTAACTTAAAAAATTTGCATTTTTACACACCCTAAATTTAGCAGTAAATCAGTAAATCAAACTACCCACCCCACCATCCCCTCCCCACCCATGATCTATTGATTCAATTCATATTTTGTATAACACAAAAATTTTATTTATTTTTATTTTATTTGTTTAAAAAATATATATTTTTACAAATTTTTTTTATTCTTTTCATGTTTATAACGTAAAAATTTGCGTTTTTACACACCCTAAAGCAGTAAATCAGTAAATCAAACCACCAACCCCACCCCTCCTCCCTCCTCCCCACTCCTTTCAAACTTTCCATGATCGATTGATCTATTGTTTCAAAGTCACATTTCAAAATACTTTTTTGGGATAAATATTAACATAAAAATAAGTTCTTTATACACTGATCAACGAACAAATGCTAACGTAACAAATTTTTCACATTAATAAACCTAACATAGCATCACCTGAACTGAGGATATAATATACAACGACAAAAATAACATACCTTAAGCATGAATAAACTGCTAACATTAACAAAGTTCCATACTTAACAGCAGTAAAGTAACTAACATAGCATACAAAAACGTAGCCTATTCCCACTTTGTCAAGCCTATCTCTAACATATCAATGTTAATTTTACAATAACATGATAATATTTAACAAAAATTTATCATAACCTTGTCTAAATATATCACTACTGACCAACGAATATATGCTAACGTAACAAAGTTTTTTACATTAACATAGTAATATTTAACAAAAATTTATCATAATCCCCAACGAATAATTGCAAACATAACAAAGTTTTATCCAGACATAACATAAAAATAAGTTCTTTGAATGAAAATATCATAGTGAAGTGTAATAGTTTACTGATCCTAAAGCAGTAAATCAGTAAATCAAACCACCCGCCCCACCCCTCCCCTCCCCTCCCCTCCCCTCCCAACCATCCATGATCTATATGATCTATTGATCTATTGATTTAAGTCGTATTTCGAGTATCATTTTAGATAAACTTATCTAAAAATAAGGCTCTTTATATACTGACCAACGAATATATGTGCTTTAACGCTAAACAAAGTTTCACACCTCAATAAACTAACAATCATTTACAAACGGACTAAGAATATGAAATACAACGACAAACCTAACATACCATACGCACGAATAAACAGCTACCATTAACAAAGTTCAATACTTAAAAACAGTAAAGTGACTAACATAGCTTACAAAACGTAACCTATTCACACTTTCTCAAGCTTATCTCTAACATATCAAAGTTAATTTTACATTAACATTGGGATAATATTTTAAAACAAATTATATTTATCATAACTTTGTCTAATTATCATTCAGAACAACGAATATATGCTAACGTAAAAAAGTTTTCTACATTAACATAGTAATATATAACAAAAAAATTATCATTAATCTTACCTAACCTACATAACTCTCAACGAATAATTTGCAAAAACAAATTTTTTTCATATTCAAATATAACATAAAAATAAGTTTCTCTTGAATAAAATATCATAGTTAAAGTTGTAAAATAGCTTTACTGATCCTAAAACAGTAAATCAATAAATCAGTACATCAAACCACCCGTCCCACAACTCTCTCCCCTCCGACCCTTCCATGATCTATTGATCTATTGATTAAAGTCGTATTTCGAGTATCATTTTGGATAAATATAACATAAAAATAAGTTCTTTATATACTGACCAACGAATAATGCTAACCGATCGTAACAAAGTTTTTCACATCAATAAAGCTAAGCATAACTGAGAACCTGAAAACTAAGAATATAAATGTACAAACGACAAAACCTAACATACCTCATATGAATAATCTGCTAACATTCCCAAAGTTCCCTACTTATCCAAGGTAAAGTAGCTAATAGTGCATACAAAACTCAATCTATCTCCACTTTTTCAACATTATTCTATTCAGCAGCTAAAGCAGTAGTATCTAACAAAACAAAATCCCTTAACAAAGTGTCCAACCTATTAAAGATACCAGCATCTTGAACTATGAATTGATACTACCTTTATCAAAGTATCACGCATATCAAATATAACATCATTTTTGAACTATGAATAAATGTAGACATTAGCAAAATTCTGGACCAAACCTAACATTCCCCAGCAAAAAACGTGACCTAAGCTCACGTTTCTAACACATCATCACCAGCTAACAGTAATATCTTACGAAACTTATTATTTCTCTAACAAATCAGTGTTAATTTCACATTGTCATAGTAATATTTAACAAAACGTAACGGAAATTAAACATAGCATATTATATCTAACACCAACAATGGGCGAAAACCTACAATAGATACTAACATTTGGAACAATGAATAAGACATTAACATTTGGGCCTATGAATAAGTTCTCAACCTACCCATCATTACACAGCAAAGCTCAACCTATTCCTGCTTTTAAATCATATCATCATCAGCTAGAACAGTATTATCTAACAAAATTCCTTAACAAAGTGTCCAAACTATCAAATATACCAGCATCTTGAACTATGAATTGATACTAGCTTGATCAAAGTGTCTTGCATATTAAATATAACATCATTTTGAACTATGAATAAACGTAGACATTAGCAAAATTTTCTGTCATACATAACATTACTCAGTAAAAACATCGCCTAAGCCCACGTTTCTAACACATCATAACCAGCTAACACAGTAATATCTTACAAAACTTATAATTTTTTAACAAAGCTAATATAACCTAACAGATCTAAACAACCTGAACTACGAATAAATGCTCAAATTAACAATGTGTACAGCCTATCAAAGACAAGATATTTTTCAAATTTACATCAAATGTCAAATTTAACTTAAGCAAGGGTTATGATATGTTAGCTTTATTGATGTAAAAACTTTGTTACGTTAGCATATATTCTTCAAATGGTCAGTATATAAGGAACTTATTTTTATGTTATGTTTCTCCAAAATGATACTCGAAATATGACTTGAATCAATAGATCATGGAAGGGTGGAGGGAGGGGGAGGGGTTGGGTGGGTGGTTTGATTTACTGATTTACTGCTTTAGGATCAGTAAACTATTACACTTTACTATGATATTTTATTCAAGGACTTATTTTTATGTTATGTTTAGATAAAACTGTTATTTTTGCTATTATTTGTTGGGGATTATGATAGTTAGGTAAGGTTATGATAAATGTTTGTTAAATAGTACCATGTTAATGTAAAAAAAAAACTTTGTTACGTTAGCATATAGTCGTTGGTCAGTTTGATAATTAGAAAAGGTTATAAATTTTTTTTTAATATTACCATGTTAATTTAAAATTAACATTAATATGTTAGAGATATGCTTGAAAAAGTGTGACTAGGTTACGTTTTGTATGCTATGTTAGTCACTTTACTGTTGTTAAATATGGAACTTTGTTAATGGTAGCTGTTTATTCGTGCGTAAGGTATGTTAGGTTTGTCATTGTACATTATATTCATAGTTCATGTTATGAAATGTTAGTTTTATTGATGTGAAAACTTTTCTACGTTAGCATATATTAGATGGTCAGTATATAAAGAACTTATTTTTTATGTTATGTTTATCCAAAATGATAGTCGAAAATGTGACCTGAATCAATAGATCGATAGATCAATAGATCATGGATGTGTGGGAGGGATGCAGGGGGGCTCGGGTGGGTGGTTTGATTTACTGGTTTACTGATTTACTGCTTTGGGTGGGTGTAAAAACAAGTTTTTTAAGTTATAAACAAAAAGAATAAAAAATTTAGTAAAAACAAAAATGATTTAAAGAAATAAAGCAGAAATAAATTAAAGTTTTGTGTTTTGCTATAAAAAATATGACTTGAATCTATGAGATGTACCGATAGTATCGGTATCGGTATCTGTATCGACAGTAGCGGCCATTTTTTGGGTATCGGTATCGGTATTGGTTAATATGGTCGATACTTGGCCGATACTTCTTACTTTTTGGGTGATGAATTATGAGAAACTTTTAAATTCAATAACACTATGTAACACAAAAAATGTTTCCTTTTATTTCTTTATTGAATCTTATATATGTTTTGACGCTGAGCACAGAAATGACCTACATTTTTTTCTATCATCGATACTTTGAGAGTTATTGCAATATATAAGTTTTGTTATTTTTAAGGTTTGTTAATGAGTTTACACTGTAGGTACTTATTACAATTTTTTATTTAAAGGTTTAGATTTACCAACAGAAACTTAAAAAAAGATTTTTTACTTGATAATATACATACTAATATCCCAAAATAAAGGTCAATGCTTTAATGTGCCATAAACATGCTTACTTTGCATTTAAAAGTGCTTTGTGGATCGTGTGCTTTTCTCTTGTGAATCGATTTAGTTTCTCTTATCAAAACCCACATATAATCGTCCATCATGGCACTATCCCAACGTCCTGGTATCGCCTTTCCATTGTCTGAATATCCTGGTGAAATCTTTCACCATGTTCTTCACTTACACTCCTTAAATTCTCTCAAAAAAAAGTCCAAATGCGACAGTAAATAACGCACCATTGATGACATACGGCAGCCGCGGGGGGGGGCCCACCCCATTTTTTTATAAACAATCAATGAAGCATTTTTATCAGCTGTTTTGCAATTTGGATCTTTACAATTTTCTAGAAATCCCTGAACCACATTATGGAATGAACGTCAAGCATCATTTTTAATATGCTTTCATATTTTCCTTCAATTTCAAGGATTTAATCATATTTAAGCATGTTTCAACAATGAGCTTATCATTCTTCCAGAAAAGAAAAGAGAAAAAACCTGCTTAAATATATAAATATATATATATATATATACTATATATAATATATATATATATATATATATATATATAAATATATATATATATATATAATATATAAGAAAGATAAGCATATAGTTTGTAGAAACATACGTTTCTTCTTTTAGATGTCATGGATTTGATAAAAACAATTTTACTGTACAGAAAGGGTTGTGAAGCGTATAGGGTAGTTTTCAGTTATGAGGACTGGGGCTCTGGATGAGGAATATCTGGGTATGAAAGAATTGCCCTTCCTTTACCTTTTCCCATACTTTTGAAATATCCAAAACAATTTAGAAGTAGCAGTCATCATAGTGATACAGTGACTCTCACCATATTCTGGGAATAGCCAAAGGCATTGCTTTTTTTTTTTGTTCCTCTTAGCCATCCTTATAGAGAGTTGTTTTTGCAACTTCCACATATAATGAGGTGCCCAGTGTTTATCTTAGTCACCAATATTCGTACCAAAGTAGAGCCTTGTACGCTACGCCAATTACCTGGTTCCCTTCACAATTTTTGTGTTGCGAAAATGTGCTATAGACTACTACATAATAAGTTCAACACAAATAAAAAACACTGCGAAGTTCTAAGTTTACTAGATCGATTACTATGCACATGATTATGTGTATGTCAATATAGTTATTAACATATATCTACCTATGAATACATATATAAGATATTTATGTTTGGTACCTCACCTTCAATTGACTTTTACTCATTGCGATGCCGGTAACGACCCTACAAAATGAGAAGATTGGAAATATTACTTTATGCCGTCGTAACATAAAAGCGGTCAATGCTAGAGAAAAATTAAAAACATATTTGGAATCTGCATAAAAACCTGTATAAAAAACAATAAAAAATTAGAAGAAAAAATTTTTTTTTTACATTGTGATAATTAACCTAGTTTCAATATATAAATGGTTCTAATAAGGAATTCCTTAAGCTAGCTGAAACCCCCACAAGAATGGCATCACCGACGGTGAACCACTTGCTTAGAATGCATTTAAATAGCCACTACCGTGGCTCTGCTCTGGTGTCACCAAAAAAAAAAAGATTCACAGAAGTGGAAGCCGCCTTATCAGCAACCCCTGGCAACAGCACTTATAGGGACGATGGTGGCTTTTCAGCAAATAAACCTACTGAAGATGAAGAGGATTTGGATTTGTTAGACTTTGATAAGTTCATGGCCGAAATTGCATTGACATCTTATTTACCTTCAAAGGAATCACACCAAGGAACCTCATCGAAAAAACTGAAGAGACGGACAGTTATTCAAGCGAGCAAAGATGAAATTCAAATTTGCAAAATTCTGCTGAAAGAGAGAGATGAGCTCTACGAAAACATGGAGATGCTGCCTGCAGAAGAGAAATCACATTCATTGTGAGTGGCATAAAAATGACCAAGTGATCTCCATTATTATCGCCTGCTTGCAAGCAAACATTTATCAGCCCCTCCCTCGTCAGTCGAGAGCGAGCGTATTTTTAGTGTGCAGTAGGTAAGAATGTAAACACCCCAAAAATGAACAGGCTCTCGCAGAATGGATAGTGAAAGGTTAGATAATTTAGATCACAATTTAGGAATTTTTGAATTTGAGTATGAATAATATCTTTATCTTAAAGAAGTATATATTATTATGTTATGTTTTGAATAATAACGTTTTTTTATTTTGTTTTTGTCAGCTGAACTTACTGAGGACTCTTCTTTCATTATTTTTATTCTGTATTTATGCATAGCTAGGTTAAAGAATCTTGCTAAATTGTAATTTCATAAGTTAAATCATTTAAAAGCTAGTAGCAATCTTTGTTAATACCTACTGGGAAAAAATGGAAATGGAATATTTTTTAAATAACAACACAAACATAAAAGTTATTAATAGTATATTTGCATTTATTATTCCTTGAAGATCCTATTTTAATTTATAAAGTTATTAATAGTTATTTGCAACAACCAAATATGAAATAAAATGACCTAACCTTTAGTTGCTACAGGGAATGCAATCCGAGTTGCCTAGCAGCTACCACAAATGTCTATCTTATTACTGTTGATTTATTATATTAATTAAAGTATCGGTATCGGTATTGGCACCTAAAAAAAAATAGATTATCGGTGTCGGTTATGGCTTATTTGGCCTCTTTTCTGGTACTTTCCACTCGCGTGCATACATGCGTGCGTGAGCGGTATGGTGGATAATACGCATCAACATATGAGCAATGTATTGCCATGGACGGGTGGGAGGATTGCAGGGGTTCGGGGGTGGGTGAATTGATTTACTGATTTACTGCTTTAGGGTGTGTAAAAAACGCACGTTTTTTGGTAACTAGTTACCTACACACACACCACTTAAATTATCGAATTAATAATCTTTGCGTTAAACTTGAAATATACTTTTAACCAACTAACATAAAAATAAATAAAATTTTTGTGTTATGTTATACAAAATATGACCAGAATCAATAGATCAAGTAGATCATGGATGGGTGTAGGAGCGCGGGGTGTAGGGGTGGGCGGTAATTGATTACTGATTTACTGCTTTAGAGGTGTAAAAAGGCAAAATTTTTTAATTTATAAATATAAAAAAAGAATAAAAAATTTAGTAAAAATATATTTTCAAAAAACTAAAAGTAAAAATAAATAAATGTTTTGTGTTATGCAATCCAAAAATTATGACTTGAATTCAATTAGATCAATTATATCAATAGATCAATGTAGGGTGTGAGGAGGATGGGTGTTGGGCTGTTGATTTACTGATTTACAGGATTAGGGTATGATTTGGTTTCTTTAAATACCACAAATATATTTAGAAGTGAAACTATAGTATAATAAGCATAAAATATTTTCACGCGCGCGTAGAACCACAATATATCCTGTCAGATCAACACATGGAAAGAAAAGTAAAACATTATATATTTGTGGCTAATGTTGAGTACAATAAATGATGACTTAATCAACCTAGATCCCAAATAGAATCAATATATCATGGAATGAGCGCGTGGCGAGAGACAGGCATGGGAGTGCGGATCACGCTTGGATTTACCCAGATTTACTGATTCTACTGAGCACTCATTTATAGGATATGTAAAAACCGCAATTCTATTACCAACACACATTACACACAGTCGTAACACTAAGCAACATTGAAAGGCATATAAAACTCTTTATCATTGGAGCAACTGCGAAGAAGAATACAAAGCAAATAACAACACAACACAGTAAATAAAAGATTTTTGTGTTTACTGCTGTCTACAAAAATATATTGACTGAAGCAAATAGAACTCAATAGCATCCAATACCGATCACACCATATCATCAATAGAATCAATTAAGAATAATGTAGGAGTCGAGGGGAAGGTTATTGAGCGGTAGGGTACGGCGTATGACCTTTACTGCAATTAACACCTAATTTACCTGCTCACATAGGAGGTATGTTAAAAACACCGCCAAACACAACTTATTAACGTCCTATACAACACATGAAAGCCGATCACAAATAATTTTAATCAACAAAACAACAAATGTATTTAAAGCAAAACTCTAAAAAAAAAAAAAAACGACTTAAAAATTAAAACCCTAATAAGATAAAATATGATAAACAATTTGAAAATAAGATATTAACAAACCAAAAAATTAAACACCAAAGAATAAATGTCAAAAGAAACTCCTATAAAACTAAATAGCACAAACAAACTATTTTTCTAGTTGACGTTTATAAAAAGAAAACAAGATTTGAAAATAGAAAACGGGTTATCTTTGTAAGATGCATTCTTCCCCCTTCTTCCTTCCTCCATCTTCTTCTGTTTCGCGCTCCGTGCATTTCTTCTGAGGACCCCATATTCGAGTTCTACGACCTTATAAACATATATTTTGATATCAATATGGGACTAAACAAATATTTATTTACTCAGCACCGCACCGGCCCCAGCACTGGTGCTGATACCGACTCCGACTCCTCTGACTCAGACTCCTTCTCCGATTCCTTCCTTCTCTCACTCCAACTCCGACTCCTTTCTCCACTTCTCCCTCCGGGGGTCCTCAGACACCCTTCCGAGCTTATAACCCTCATATTCAAGGTCTACGGGTTCGATAACATATATAAGGACACCAATACTGTATTATTATACAAATATTTACTAACTCGGCACCGCAGCGGAGCCAGCACCGGTGTCGGCTCCGAATCCGAATCCGGCTCCGGCTCCGGCTCCGGCTCCGGCTCCGGCTCCGGCTCCGGCTCCTATTTACTCCTTCCTCCTCTAAACCATCTCCAAATTTTATCCTTCTACGGGCATTTCCTATTTTTAGGGGCCAGTACCCCCTCCAGGTGGCGTACGGACACGATACCTCATCTACGACGAGGTTACGTCACCACCTGGCGCTCGGCCAAATTTTTGGACGAAACGATACCCCTAACCCCTTGCGAGAGCGAGCCTTTCCCGGGTAGAAATATATACGCAGGAATTTTAGCTACGAACTCGAAACATTACTACAACGATATATCGACTGAATTTTAAATAATAGCGAAGATTTTCTATCGATTATATTTTTCAATGTAGTATGTTAACCAGAGCACTTAGAAAGACGATTTAAACATCGATTTGGGGGTATAAAACATCGATAAACCGATTGGACCCATTAAAAATGACCTCCGATCATTTAAAGCCTTCTAGGAACCAAAAAGCCCCCCTTTGAGGGGGCTACGTTCCCTTTTGGGGTGCTAAGCCTCTGAGTTCAGTTTAAAACCCTCCAAAATTGGTCTTACAGACCTTAAATTCGGTCTCCCCGACTTTAAAAACCCTAACTTTGACGTATCAAACTTCAAAATCCCAAGAGGTTACGGAAAACCAAGTCAGCTGCTGACATCAATTGGATTTCCTTTCAGTTTAGAGACCTGAAACCACCAAAAATGGTCTCAGCAACCTTAGAAACTCCTATTTTGACGTTTCAACGTCAAAAACCTAATGTTCCAACTTCCGGTTTGTTTTTTTTAACGGAGGTTTACCACACCTTACTACTTATATAGGCTATTATAATATAATAATATAAATATATACTTATAATATACTAATATATATAATATATATATATATATATAATATATATATATATATATATATATATATATATATATATATATATAATTTTGGAAATTAAATATGAATTTAATGAAAGCATCTTACTATCTTATATTTTGAGGTATTTGAATAAACTTTATTTAAATAATACTATAGGTATGTAATACACTGTGTATGAATGCTACACAAGGCTACTATTATATTTTGTTAAAAGATGGGCTAGGGTTATGTAAAATAAATCCCTCACAGCAAATTTTTTCTCCGAGGTCGATTAATAATTCCGGTTCCGGCCGGAATTCCAGTACATATCTAGAAGAAAGGCAATCTAGTAAAAGACCTTCAACCTAAAAATCCTCTGGAAAAATACAAAGTAGAATAATTCCATAAGGCATTAGATGCAATAGTGAAAATCGACCGAAAATCAAAGTTAGCGGTTATTGAGGCAATCTCTAGCTATTATAAAATTTTGCAAGATATGGCTTACACAATTGCAGCTTCGCCTCCTAGTCAAATGAATATTGAGAGCTTATTTCCTGCTTTAAAAAAATAAAATTGGATCTAAGGACATCTTTAAAGGGGGATTTTATTGAAATTTTATTTTTAAGAAATAATTGGTTTCAATAAATTTATATTATATATGCTCAGACAGTTCAAAAAGAAACTATTTTAAAATTTATGAAGAAAGTGAATTATAATTTATTTATTTATTTTTTTCATAAAAAATCGGCTTTAAATAAACTTATAATACATATGCTCAGGCAGTTTATAGTTCAAAGAGGAATTATTTTAAACTTTAGGATGAAACTGAAATATAATTTTCCCGCCTAAAAAAAAATAATAATAACTTTTTAATAAAATTATATTACGTAAATGAACAGGGAGTTCATCGTTCAAGGAGGAATTATATTAAAATTTAGGACGAAAGTGAATTTTTTTTCTGTACTTCTTAAAAATCTTATTTCCTATAAAATATTTTCGAAGTTTTTAATTCTAAGTTAATAAAGATGTCATTAAAAAACATTCAATTTCATCATATCATAAATATTTTGTTACAGAGAATTAATGATTTCATAAGTGTAAATGGAGAAGGAATTATAACTAGGAGCAGGAACCGAAGCCGAAGCCGAACAATTTTAAAATGCTAGAGCCGGAGCCGGAGTCGGAGCCGGGTAAGTTTAAAATGCTGAAGCCAAAGCCGGAGTCGGAATTGAGTAATTTTAAAATGATGCAGCGGAGCCGGAGTCGGAGCCGGAAAAAAATTTACCGGCTCCGCAGCCCTGATTTAAAACACAATCAATACCTCTCTTTCGCTTTATAAATGGAGTGTACCTCACATGACTCGCAAGCCTCCAAGCAACTGCGAAAACATTTTCAGTAAAATACTAATTGGAAACTTTATAGATAAAATTGTTTGAAAGGCAATCACATAACATATGATAACTAAACGATGCAGAAGAACACACTCCAAACCCGAACATTACTGAATTAGCGAGGTTTTTTCAATTCTTTCATTTTTCAGAAGTAAATGCATGTGTCACTACGGAGGTACCCTAAGATTAGTAAGGTCATAAAATTACCTGGGATATATTTCTCACCCCATAAGTTTGGTATGCTTTCGCATGAAATACTTTGCCAGTGGGTCAAAACAAAAGCAAGCGCACAAACAAATACACACACTCACACACACATATATATATATATATAATATATATATAATATATAATATATAGATATATATATTATATATTTATATATAGGTATATATATTATATATAATACTACTATATACTATATATCATAATATATATATATATATATAAATATATATATATATAACCAAAGTAAATAAAAATTGGCGAAGCGTTTAAAATTGGTAGGCTGAAGTAACTGTTGTAAAGTTTAAAAAGAAACAATCTATTCATCTCTTTAACTTACATGGCTCGCAAGCCTCCAAGCAATTGTGAAAACATTTTCGGAAAAAT